>PVKZ01005668.1:0-48524 GCA_004027375.1 Macroglossus sobrinus
CCTAACCCTAACCCTAACCCTAACCCTAACCCTAACCCTAACCCTAACCCTAACCCTAAACCTAACCCTAACCTTAACCCTTACCCTAACACTAACCCTAACCCTAATTCTAACACCTAATCCTAACCCTAAGCCTAACTCTAACCCTAACACTAATTCTAACGGCTACCCCTAACCCTATCCCTAACCCTAAACCTAACCTTAAACCCAATCATAACCCTAACCCAAACCCTAACCCTAACCGAACCGTAACCCTAAACCTAACCTAACCCTAACCCTAACAATAACAATAACCCTAACCCTAAACCAAGCCCTAGACCTAACACTAACGCTAACACTAAACCTAACCCTAAAAATAACTCTAACCCTACCCCTAACCCTAACCCCAATCCTATTTTTAACCCTAACCCTAACACTAACACTAAATCTTAACGTAACCCAAACCTTAAATCTAACCCAAACCCTAAACCTAATTCTAACCTTAAACCTAACCCTAACATTAAATGTAGCCCTAGCTCTAAACCTAACCTTTACCCTTACCCTAACCCTTACCCTATCACTAACCCTAACCCTAACCGTAAACATAACCCAATACCTAACCTTAGCCCTAGCCCTATTTAAACCCCTAAACCGAACCCAAGTTCTATCTCTAACCATAATCCTAAACCTCAACCTATCTCTAACTGTAAAGCAAACCCTAACCTTCAAACTAACCCAAACACAGAACCTAATATTCATTTTAACCCTAATCCTAACCCTAAACCTAACCCTAACCCTAACCATAACCATAACCCTAGCCCTAGCTCTAAACCTAAACCTAACCCTAACACTAACCCTATCCCTAACCCGATCCCTAACACTAACCCAAACATTAACCCTAGCCCTAGTACTAAAGCTAACCCTGAACCAAGCCCTAGTCCTAAACCTAACCCTAACCCTAAATCTAACCCAAACCCTGACCTTAATTTTAACCCTAACCGTAAGCCTATCATTATCCCTAACCTTAACCCTAACCTTAATCCTAGCCCTAGTCCTTACGCTAACCCTAAGACTACCCTTATCTAACTCTTACCCTAGCGCTAAAGCTAACCGTAACCCTATCCCTAAGTCTCTCCGTAACCCTATTTTTAACCCTAACCCAGACCCTAAACCTAACGTTAACCCTAATTATATCCATATCCTACCACTTAATTTAAGCATGAAACTTACACTAACACTAGAAGTAACATGAAAACTAAACCTAAGCTGAAACCTAAGCGTATCCACTATCCTAATGCTAACCCTAACCGGAACTCTCACTCTAAACTTATTTTGTAACATAAAACTATCACAAACTATATCAAAACCCTAACTCTAAACCTAAACCAAACCCTAATGCTAACCATAACCCTAATCCTAGCCCAATTTCTATTTCTACCCCAAAGCCTAACCCTAATACTATCCTTACCCCTAAAACTAAACCCAACCCTAATTCTAACCCCTAACCCTAACCCTAAACCTAACCTTAACACTACACTAACCCTAACGGCTAAAGCTAACCCTAACCCTAACCCTAACCCTAAGCCTAACACTAACCCTAACTCTAACACCTAAACCTAACCCTAAACCTTAACCTAACCCTATCCCTAACCCTAACCCTGACACCTAACCCTAACCCTAACACTATATCTAACCCTAACCCTAACCCTAACTGTAACCCTAAACTAACCCCTAACACTAACCCTAAACCTAACGTTAAAACTAACCATAAACCTAAACCGAACACAAACCCTAACAATAAAAATAAACCTAAGCGAAAACCAAGCCCTAACCTAATCCTAACCCTAATCTAACCCTAATTCTAAAAATAACACTAACCCTAAACCTAACCCTATCCCTAACCCTAACCCTAACGCTAACCATAACCCTAACCCTAACAATAACAATAACCCTAAGCCTAAACCAAGCTCTACATCTAACCCTAAACCTAAAAATAAACCTAATTTTAAAATAACAAAAACCCTACTCCTAACCTTATCGCTAACCCTAACCCTAACCATAACCCTAATCCTAACCCTAACGCTAATCCTAAACCTAACACTAACCCTAACCCTAAACCCTAACCTAAAACCTAACCCTAACCCTAACCCTAACACTAACCCTAATCATAACCCGAACCCTAACCCTAACCCTAACCTATCCCTAACTCTAAAACTAACCCTATCCCTAACACTAACAATAACAATAACCTGAACCCTAAATCAAGCCCTAGACCTAACCCAAACACTATCACTAAACCTAATTCTAAAAATAACCCTAACCGTAACCCTAACGCTAATCCTAAACCTAACACTAAACCTAACCTTATTCCTAACCTAAACCCTAACCCTAACCCTAACCCTAACCTTAACCCTAATCGTAACCCAAACCCTAACTCTAACCCTAACACTAACCCTATTTCTAACCCTAACAATAACAATAACCTGAACTCTAAACCAAGCGCTAGACCTAACCCTTACCCAAAAACTAAACCTAACCCTACAAATAACCCGAACACTAATTCTAACCCTAACCCTACGCTAATCCCTAACCCAACCCTAATTCTAACTTCTAACCATAATCCTAGCCCTAAACCTAACCCTAAAACTAACCAAAAAGGCTAACCCTAACACTAACCCTAAACCTAAACCTAACACAAAGATTAATGGCTAACCCTAAACCTAACCCTAACCCTGACACTAACCCTAACGGCTATCCCTAAAACAAACCCTAACTGAAACCCCCATCCTAACCCTAACAATAAAATAACCCTAACCCAAAACAAAGCCCTATACCTAACCCTACCCTAACAATAAAACTAACCCTAAAAATAACCCTAAAGATAACCCTAACCCTATCCCTAACCCTAACCCTAACCCTAACCCTAATACTAACCCTAAACCTTACCCTCACCCTAAAAACTAACCCTAACCCTAAACCTAACCTAACCTTAACCCTAATCCTAACCCTAACAATAACAATAAACTTAACCCTAACCAAGCCCTATACCTAACCCTAACCCTAAAAATAAACCTTACCTAAATATAACCCTAACCCTAATTCTAACCCTAACCTAACCCTAACCCAAACTTAAACCTAACCATAACTTTAACAATAACAATAACCCTAACCTTGATCTTAACCCAAACCTAATTTTAACCCTAACCCTAAACCTAACCCTAATCCGTACCCTAACCCTAAACCTATCCTAACCCTAATCATAACCCTAACCCTAATTCTAACCCTAATATAACCCTAACCCAAACCTAACCCTGACCCTAACCCTAACAATAACAATAACCCTAACCCTGAACCTAACCCTAACCAGAACCCTAACCCTAACCCTATTGCTCACCATAACCTTAACCCTAACACTAACCTTATCCCTAAACATAACCCTAACCCCTAAATCTAACCCTAATTCTAACTCCAAACATTAACCCTAACCATAGCCCTACACCTAACCACAAACCTAAACATAAATCTAACCCTAATCATAACCCTAATTCTAACTCAAACCCAAACCTAACCCTAACACTAACCCTAAACCAAACCCAAACCTTAACCCTAATTCTAACCCCTAACCATAACCCTAACCCTTACCCTAACCATAAACCTAAACCCTAAACCTAACCCTAACCCTAACATTAACCCAAAACATAACCCTAATTCTAACCCAATCACTAAACCTAAACCTAACCCTAACACTAACCGTAACCCTAACCATAAACCTAACCCTAACCCTAACCCTACCCCTAAATCTAACACTAACCCTAACTCTAATTCTAACCCTAACCATAACAATAACAATAACCCTAACCCTAAACTAGGCCCTAGACCTAACCCTAAACCTAACACAAAACCTAACCTTAAAAATAACACTAACTTTAACTCTAACCTTATCGCTAAATCTAAACCTAAACCTAACACTAACCCTAACCTTAACTGTAACTCTAACCCTAACCCTAACCCTAAACCTAAAACTAACGCTAACGGCTAACTCTAACCCTAACCCAAAACCTAAAACTTACCCTAAGACTAATCATAGCTCTAACCCTAAACCTAAACCTACTAACACTAACCGTAAACCTAATCCTAATTCTAACAATAACAATAACCCTAACCCTAAACCAAGCCATAGACCTAACACTAACCCTAACAATAAACCTAACCCTAAAAAAAAATCCTAACACTAACCTAACACCAACCTTACCCCTAACCCTAACCCCTAACCCTAACCCTAATTCAAACCCCTAACCTTAACACTAAACTAACCCTACCCATAACCATACACTAATCCTAATCTAACCTTAAATCTAACCCTAACGCTAATCCTAACCCTATCCCTAACCATAAACCTAACCGTAACCCTAACCATAACCCTAACCCTAACACTAAACCAAAACCTAACCATAATCCTAACCCTATCTTGAACCCAAACACTAACCCTAACCCTAACCCTAACCCTAAACCGAAACCTAACCCTAACCCTAACAATAACCCTAACCCTAGTCCTAACCCTATCGCTAACGCTAACCCTAACCCTAAAACACTAACCCTAACCCTAAACCTTACGCTAACCCAAACCCTAACAATAACAATAAGCCTAAACCAAAACCAAGCCGTAAACTAATCCTAACCCTAACACTAATTATAATTCTAAAAATAACCCTAACCCTAAACCTAACCTTACCCCTATCACTAACCCTAATGCTAACCCTAACCCTCACCCTAACAATAACAATAACCCTAAGCCTAAACCAAGCTCTACATCTAACCCTAACCCTAACAATAAACCTAATTCTAAAAATAACCCAAACCCTACTCCTAACCCTATCGCTAACCCTAACCCTAACCGTATCCCTAATCCTAACCCTAACACTAATCCTAAACCAAACAATAACCATAACACTAAACCCTAATCCTAACCTAACCCTAACCCTAAAACTAACCCTATCCATAACACTAACAATAACAATTACCTGAACCCTAAAACAAGCCCTAGACCGAACCCTAATACTATCACTAAATCTAATTCTAAAAATAACCCTAACCCTAATTCTAATGCTAATCCTAAACCTAACACTAACCCTAACCCTATCCCTAACCTAAACCCTACCCTAACCCTAACCCAAATCCTAAAACTTACCCTAAGCCTAATCCTTGGCCTAACCCTAACCCTAAACCTACTAACACTAACCCTAACCATAACCGTAATCTAACCCTAACAATAAACCTAATCCTAAAAAAAATCTAACACTAACCGTAAGCCTAATCTTAACCCTAACCCTAACCCCTAACTGTAACCCTAATTCGTACACCTAATTTTAACCCTAAACTAACCCTAACCCTAACCATACACTAACCCTGATCTAACCTTAAACCTAAACCTAACCCTAAACCTAACCCTAACCCTAACAATAACCCTAACCCTAATCGTAACCTTAACCCTAATCATAACCTTAACCCAAACCCTAATGCGAATCTAACCCTAACCCTAACCCTAAGCCTAAGCCTAACAATAACAATAAACCTAGTTCTAAACAAAGCCCTAGACCTTACCCTAAACCTAACACTAAAGCTAACCCTAAAAATAACACTACCCTAACCATAACCCTATTCATAATCCTAACCCTAGCCCTAACCCTAACCTCTAACCCTAACCTAATTCTAACCCCTAACTCTAACCCTAAATCTATCCTCAACCCTAACACTAACCCTAACGGCTAATCCTAACACTAACTCTAAACCAAAACCTAATCATAACCCTAACCCTAACACTAAAGGTAACTTAACCCTAATTCTACCCTAACACTAACCCTAACAATAACAATAATCCTAACTCTAAAACAAGCCCTAGACCTAACTCTAACCCTAACAATATACCTCAACCTAAAAACAACCCTAAAACAAACCCTACCCTATCCCTAACCCTAACCCTAACCTAAACCTAACCCTAAAAATAACAATAACCCTAACCCTAAACCAAGCCCTAGAAATAACCCTAACCCTAACACTAACCCTAAATCTAAACCTTACCCTAAACTTAGCTCTAGCCCTAACCCTAACCGTAACCCTAACCCGAGTCATAGCCCTAACCCTAATTCTAACCCTAACCCTAACCCAAAACCTAACACTAACTATAAACCTATCCCTAACCCTAAATCTAACCCAAACCCTAACCCTAATTCTAAACCTAACCCTAACCCTAACTGGGACCCTAACCCTAACGCTAACCCTAACCCAAACACTAGTCCTATCAATATCCCTACCCCAAATTCTTACCCTACTGTAAACCTAAACCTAACCCTAAATCTAACCCAAACCCAAACCCTAATTGTACCCTAACCCTAACCCTAAACTTCTTTCTAACCTTAACCTTAACCCTAACCTTAGCCCTATTCCTAACCCTTACCCTAAGACTAGCTTTTATCTAACTCTAAACCTAGCGCTAAATCTAAACGTAACCGTGTTCCTAATTCACTCCCTAAGCTTAACTTTAACCCTAACACTAACGGTAACCCTAGACCAAACCTTAACCCTAATTCTAACCCTATCCTAGCCCTTAATGTAACCTTAACACAAACACTAACACTAGAACTAACGCGAAAAAAACCTAAGCAGAAACCTACGCTTAACCATTACCTAATGCGAACAATCACAGGTACTCTCACTCTAAACTTATTTGGTAACATAAAACTATCACAAACTATATCAAACCCTAACCCTAACCCTAACCCTAACTCTAATCCTAATCCTAACCCTAACCCGAGCTTAAGTTTTAACTTTAACCCTAACATTAACTCTAGCCTTGTTCTAACTGTAAACCTAAGCCGAGCCCTAGTCCTAACCCTAAACCTAACCCTAATCCTAACCCTAACCCTAATTCTAAACCTAATGGTAAACCTTACCCTAAACCTAAATCTAACCCAAACCCTAACCCAAATTCTAACCCTAACCCTACCCTAACCATAACCCTAAACCTAAGCCTAGCCCTATCCCTATTCCTACCCATAACCCTAACCCTAATCCTATCCCTAACCCTAACCCTAACTCTAACCCTAACCCTAACCCTAACCCTAACCCTAACCCTAAACCTATCCGTAACCCTATCCCTAGCCCTATTTCTATCCCTACCGCTAATCCTAAACCTAACCCAATCCCTAACCCTAACCCTACTGTAAACATAATCCTAACCCTAAATCTAAACCAAAACCTAACCCTATTTCTAACCCTTACCCTAACCCTAATCTTATCCCTACCCTTAACCCTAACTCTAACCCTAGCCCTATTTCTAACCCTAATGCGAAGACTAGCCCTTATCTAACTCTAAACCTAACGCTAAAATTAACGCTAAACCTATCCCTAATTATCTCCCTAACCCTAACATTAACCCTTATCCTTACACTAACCGTACACCTAAACTTAACCCTAATACTAACCCTACCCTACCCTTAATTTAACCTTAAAACTAACACTAACACTAAAAGTAACGAAAAAACTAAACCTAAGCTGAAACCTAAGCTTAACCATCAACCTAATGCTAACCCTAACCGGTACTGTCACTCTAAATTAATTTTGTAACATAAAAATATCACAAACTAAATAAAAACACTAAATCTATGCTTAACCCTAACCCTAACCCTAACACTAACCGTACCCTAACCCTAACCCTAACACGAACCCCTAACCCTAACACTACCCCTACTGCCTAACCCTAACAGTAACGCTAAACATAACCCTAACCCTAACCCTACACTAAACCTAACACTAACCCTAACCGTAACTCTAACCCTAGCCCTATTTCTTTCCCTAACCCTAAACCTAACCCAAACACTGACCTTATTCCTACTCCTAAACCTAAACCTAACCCTAACACTAACCCCTATCTAACCCTAACCCTAAACCTATTTTAAACCTTAACCCTAACCCTAAACCTATCCCTAACTCTAATCCTAACCCTATTTCTAACCCTAACTCTAACCCTACACTAATCCTAACCCTAAACCTCAACCTAACCCTAACTGTAATCCTAACCCAAACCCAAAATCTAACAAACACCCTAACCCTAATACGAACCCTAACACTAACCCTAACCGTAAAACTAACCAAAACCCTAGCCCTATCAATATTGCTAAACCGAACCCTAACACTAATCCTATACCGAACCCTAACCCTCACCCTAACTCTAAACCTAACCCTAACTGTAAACCTAACCCTAACCTTAAATCTAACCCAAACCCTAATCCTAATTCTAAACTTAAGCCTAACCCTAACCTTAACTAAACACTAACCCTAAAACTAACCCGAACACTTAAGCCTAATTCTAAAACTAGCCCTTTCCTTAACACTACCCCTAACCCTACCCCTACCCCTAAACCCTAACACAAACCATACCATAAACCTAACCTTAACCCTAACCCTGACCCTAACCCTAACACTAACCCTAACCCGAACTCTAAACCTAACCCTAACCCTAAACCTAATATAACCCTAATATTAACCCTTACCCTAACCCTAGACCTAACCCTAACCCTAACAATAAAGATAACCCTAAAAATAACCCTATCCCTAACCCAAAATCTAACCCTAACCCTAACCCTAACCCTAAACCTAACCCTAACTCTAATCTTAAACCTAACCCTAAACCTATCCCTAAACCTAACACTAACCCTAACCCGAACCATAAACTGTATCTTAACCACTAACCCTAACTCTAATTCTAACCCCTAACCCTAACCCTAACCCTAAAGCTAAAAATAACCCTAACGTTTAACCTAAACCCTAACCCAAACCCTAACTCTAACCCTAAACCTAATCATAGCCCTAAATCTAACCCTAAACCTAAGGTAACCCTAACCCTAACCCTAACTGTAACCCTAAGCCTACCCCTAACAATAACAATAACCCTAACCCTAACCCTACCCTATCCCTAACCCTATCCCTAACCCTAACCCTAACCCTAACCCTAAACCTAACCCTATCCCTAACCCTAAACCAAATCCTAAGCCTAACCCTAACCCTAACCCTAACCCTAACCCTAACCCTAACCCTAACCCTATTTTTAACCTTAAGCCTAACCCTAAACGTATCCCCAACTCTAACCCTAACCCTATTTCAAACCCTAACTCTAACCCTAACGTAATCCTAACCCTAAACCTCAACCTAACCCTAACTGTAATCCTAACCCAAACCCAAAATCTAACAAACACACTAACCCTAATACTAACCCTAACACTAAACCTAATCATAACACTAACCCAAACCCTAGCCCTATCACTATCGCTACCCCTAACCCTAACACTAATCCTATAACTAACCCTAACCCTCACCCTAACTGTAAATCTAACTCCAACCTTAAATCTAAACCAAACCCTAACCCTAATTCTAAACTTAAGCCTAACCCTAACCCTAACCCTAAACCTAAACCTAACACTAGCTTTAGCCCTAAATCTAACCCTAACATTAGCCCTAGTCGTAGTCTTAAACCTAAATCTAACCCTAACCCTAACCCTAACGCTAACCCTAAATTATGCCCTAGTCCTAACCCAAATCCTATCCAGAACCCAACCCTGACCCTAGCGCTAACCCTAACTCTAAACTTAAACCTAACCTAACCCTAAATCTAACCCAAACCCGAACCCTAATTCTAACCCTAACCCTATTCCTAAAACTAAACCTAACTGTAACCCTAACCCTTAACCTAACTCTAACCCTAACCCTATCCCTAATCCTAACCCTAGATTTAGCCCTAACGCTAACCCTAACATTAATCCTAGCCCTAGTCCTAACCCTAAACTTAAAACAAGCCCTAGTCCTAAACCTAACCCTAACCCTAACCCTATTTCTAACCCTAAAGCTAACCCTAATTATAACACTAACCCTAACCCAAACCCTAACCCAAATCTACCTCTCACCTTAATTCTAACACTAAACATAATCCTAATCCTAATTCTATCCCTAACCCTAACCCTAACCCTAAGCCAATCCCTAACCCTAATGCTACGGTAAACCTAACCCTAACCATGATCTAACCCAAAACCTAACCCTAATTCTAACGCTAACCCTAACCCTAAACTTATCTCAACCTTACCCTAAACCTATCCCTAGCCCTTGTCCTAACCCTTATCATAAACTAGCCCTTATCAAACTCTAACCCTAGCTAAACCGAACCCTAAACCTATCCCTAACACAAACCCTAAATCTAACCAAAGCCCTAACCCTAATACTAACCAAAACCCAACCCAAACCATAACACTAAACCTATCACTAGTTCTATCCCTATTTCTACCCCTAACCCTATCCCTAATCATATTTCTAACCCTAACCCTAACACTAACTCTAAAACTACCCGAACTGTAAACATAAACCTAACCTAAATCTAACCCAAACCTTACCCTAATTTTATCCTTAACCCTAAACCTAAACCGAACCCTAACCCTAACACTAACCGTAAACCTAATCCTAGCCCTAGCTCGAAACCTAACCCTAACCCTAACCCTATCACTAATTCTAACCCTAGCTTTAGGCCAAAACCAGAGGAAATATTAATTCTATTTCTAGTCATAACCCTAACCCTATACCAAGCCCTAGTCCTAACCCTAACCCTAACCCTAACACTATCACTAACCCTAAACCTAAACCTAACCCTAACGCTGACCCTAGCCATAGCCCTAACCCTAACCCTAACCCTAACACAAACACTAGCCCTAGAAGTAAATCTAAACCTAACACAAATTCTAACCTTAGCCCTAAATTAACCCTAACCCTAAAATTGTTCAAAACCTAACCTAACCCTGATCCTATACTTACTCGAACTCCAAAGAAAAATCTAAATCCAAGTAATTCCTAACACTAACACTAACCCTAACCATAAACCTAGCCATAGACCTAACCCTAACCCTAACCCTAACTCTAACCCTAACCCTAGCCCTAGACCTATTTCTAAACCTTAACGTAAACCAAGCCCTAGCTCTAACCCTAGTTCTAACCGTAAACCTAGCTTTAACCCTAAACCTATTTCTAAATCTAACCCTATTTCTAGCCCTAATTCTAAACTTAACCCTAACTCTACTACTGGCCCCAAACCTAAACTAATGCTAACCCTAGCCCTACAGCTAAACCTAACCCTAATCTTAACACCAAAACTTACCCTAGCTCTAGGACTAACCCTAACCCTAACCCTAACCCTAACACTAAACCTAACGCTAACCCTAACCCTAGCCCGAGACCTAAATCTAAACCTAACCCTAACCCTAATCTTAGCCCTAACATTAAACCTAACCCTAAACTTGTTCAAAACCTAACCTAACCCTAATCCTATACTTAACTCTAACTCCAAAGGAATATCTAAATCCAAACTAATTCCTAACCCTAACACTAACCCTAACCCTAACCCTAACCTTTACGTAACTATAACCCTAACACTAACCCTAACCCTAAACCTAAAACTAACCCTAACAATAACAAAACCCTAACCCTGAACCAATACCTAGACCTAACACTAACCCTAAACCTAACTCTAAGCCTATTCCTAACCCTAATTCTAACCCCTATCCCTAAACCTAACGTTAACCCTAACCCTAACACTAAACCTAACGGCTAAGCCTAAAACCTAACCCTAACTCTAACCATAACGCGAACCCTAATCATAAACCTAACGCTAACCCTAAACCTAACCCTAACTCTAAACCTCAGGCTAACCCTAAGAATAACAATAACCCTAACCCTAAACAAGCCCTAACCTAACCCTAAAGCTAACACTAAAACTAACCCTAACACTAACCCTAATCCTAACCACTAACCTTAACCACTAACCCTAAAACAAACCCTAAACCTAAAAAAACCACTAACCCCTAAACCTAACACTAACCCTACTTAAACCCTAACCTTAAGACTAACCCTAACCCTAACCAAACACTAACCCTAATCCTAACCCTACAGCTAACCATAATCCTAACCCTAACCCTAACCCTAATCATAACCCTCACCCTAAACCTAACACTAACCCTAAAACTAACCCTAACACTTACCCTAACCCTAAACCTAACCCTAATTCTGACCATAACCCTAAACAAAACCCTAACCCTAACCCTATCCCTAAGCCTAACACTAAACCCTAAGCCTAACTTTAAACCAAACCCTAACCCTAACCCTAATCCTCAACATACTTAAACCCTAACCCCTAACCCTAACACTAACCCTAACCCTAACTGTAACCCTAATCCTAATTCTAACCCAAACCAAAAACCTAACCCTAAAACTAACCCTAACCCTAAACCTAACCCTAAACCCTAACCCTAAACCAAACCATAACCCTAACGCTAACCCTAACCCTAAACCTAACCAAACCATAACCCTAACCCTAACCATAAACCTAATCCTAACCTAACCCTAAACCGAACCCTAACTGTAAACCAATCCCTAACCCTAAATATAACCCAAGCCATAATTCTTATTCTAACCCTAACTTAAATCTAGCCGTATCACTATTCTTAATTCTAAACTTAACCTAATCCTATCTCTAACCCTAACCCTATCTTATCCTAACCATAACCCTAAAACTAAACCTAACCCCAATCATAAACCTAACGCTAACAATTACAATAACCCAAACACTGAACCAAAACCTAGACCTAACCCTAACCCTAACCCTAACACTAACCCTAACCATAACCCTATCCCTAAACCTAATTCTAACCCCTATTCCTAAACCTAACGTTAACCCTAATCCTAACACTAACCCTCACGGCTAAGCCTAACCCTAACCCTAACTCTAAATCTAAACCTAACGCTAACCCTAAGAATAACAATAACCCTAACCATAAACGAGCCCTAGACCTAACCCTAACCATAACTCTAAAACTAACCCTAACACTAATCCTAATCCTAACCACTAAAACTAACCCTAACCCTAACCCCTATCCCTAACAAACCCTAACACTAAAACTAACACTAACCCCTATCCCTAACCCTAACCCTAACCCTACTTAAACCCTAACCCTAAGCTTAAACCTAACCCTAAACAAACACTAACCCTAATCCTAACCCTAAACCAAACCTTAACCCTAACCCTAATTAAACCCTAACCCTAATAATAACCCTAAACCTAACTCTAAACCTAACCCTAACTCTAACCCTAATGCTAACCCTAAGAATAACAATAACCCTAACCCTACACGAGCCTAGACCTAACCCTAACCCTACCACTAAACCTAACCTAACATTAAACGTAACCCTAACCACTAACCCTAACCCTAACCCTAAAACCTAACCCTAAAACTAACCCTAATTCGAACACTAACCCTAGCCTACGCTAACCCTATCCCTACTTAAACACTATCCCTCAGCCTAACCCTAACCCTAACCAAGCACTAACCCTAATCCTAACCCTAAACCTAATCTTAACCCTAACCCTAACCCTAATCCTAACCCTAACCCCTAATTATAATCCTAACCCTAACCCTAACCCTAAACCTAATCATAACCCTAAACCTAAACCTAACTCTAATTCTAACGCTAACCCTAAGAATAACAATAACCCTAAACCTACACGAGCCCTAGACCTAACCCTAACCCTACCACTAAACCTAACACTAACACTAACCCTAATCTTAACCACTAACCCTTAACCTAACTCTAATCCTAACACTAACCCTACCTTCTAACCCTAACCTTAAATCTAACTTTTAACCCTAACCCTAACCCTGATCCTAACATTAAGCTTAACGGCTAACCCTAACACTTACCCTAACCCTAACTTGTAACCCTAACACTCACCCTAACCCTTAACCTAATCCTAAACCTAATCCTAACCCTAACCCTAATGCTAACCAAACTCTAACCCTAAATTTAACTCTAAACCTAACCCTAACACTAACCCTAAGCTAACACTAACTCCTAACCTAACGCAGACCCTAACCCTAACCCTAACCCTAATCATAACCCAAACACCTATTTCTAACACTAATTCTAACCCCTAACCCTCACCCTAACCCTAAACCTAACCCTAACTCTAATCATAACCCTCACCCTAAACCTAACCCTAACCTAATTCTAAACCTAACCCTAACTCTAACCCTAACTCTAACCCTTAACACTAACCCCAATTCTAACCCCTAACCCTAACCCTTAACCTAACCCTAACCTAACCTTACCCCTAAACCTAACCCTAAACCTAACCCTATACCTAAACCTAACCCTAAGCCTTACCCTAACAATAAAACTAACCCTACACCTAACCCTATCCCTAACACTAAACCTAAACCTAACCCTAACTCTAACCCTAACCGTAACCCTAACGCTAACCCTAACAATAACAATAACAATAACCCTAACCCTAAACCAGCTCTAAACGTAACACTAACCCCAACACTAAACCTAACCCTAAAAATAACCCTAACCCTATCCCTAACCCTAACCCTAACCCTAACCCATATCCTAAACCTAACGCTAAGCCTAACCCAAAACATAACCCTAACCCTAACCGTAAACCTAAACCTAATCCTAACCCTAACCCTGTCCCTAACACTACCCCTAATTCTAATCCTAACCCTAAAACTAACCCTAACACTAACCCAAAATCCAAACCGTAATTCTAACCCTAAACCTAACCTAACACTAACCCTAACCCTAACCCCAACACTAACATTAACAATAACCCTAAACCTAAACCAAGCCCTAGACCTAACCCTAACCCTAACACTAAACCTAACCCTAAAACAAACCTAACCCTAACACTAACCCTATCCCTAACCCTAACCCTAATCCCTAATCCTAACCATAACCCTAACCCAAACCCTAACCCTAACACTAAGCTTAACGGCTAACCCGAACAGTAACCCTAACCCTAACTATAACCCTAACCCTAACCATAACAAAAACAATAACCATAACTTTAAACGAAGCCCTAACCGTTACCCTAACAATAAACCTATCCCTATGAATACCCCTAACCTTACCCCTAAACCTAACCCTAATTCTAACCCCTATTCCTAACTCTAATGTTAACCCTAACCCTAACACTAACCCTAACAGCTAACCCTAACCCTTACCCTAACCTTAACGTAACCCTATCACTAAATCTAACCGTACAGCTGACCCTTACAATAACAATAACCCTAGCTCAAAACCTAGCCCCAGACCTAACCCTAACCCTAACGCTAAACCTAACCTTAAAAATAACCCTAACTCAAACCCTAAAACTACCCCTAACCCTAAAGCTAACCCTATTTCTAACCCTAACCCTAACCCTGTTTCTAACCCTAACCCTAAACCTAACCCTAACCCTAACCCCAACCTCAACCCTAATCCTAACACTAACATTAACCTAACCCGAACCCTAACACTAAACCTAACCCTAACCATAACCCTAACCCTAACCCTATTCCTAAGCCTAATCCTAACCCCTAATCCTAACCCTAACCTGAACCCTAACCATAACCCTACCCTAACTCAAACCCTACCCCTAAACCCCAACCCTAACCCTATCCCTAACCCTAACCCTAACCCTAACCTTAAACCTAACCCTAACTAACCGTAAAAATAACCCTAACCCTAACCCTAACCCTAACACAACCCTAAATCCTAACCCAAACCCGAACCCTAACACTAACCCTAACCCTAACCCTAAACCTAACCCTAACCCTAACACTAATGGTAAACCTAAACAAAACCCTAAAACTAACACTAACCCTAAACCTTAACCCTAACCCTAATCCTTACCCTAACCCTAACCCTAACCCTAGTTTAAGCCATAAACCTAACCCTAACATTAACCCTAGCCTTCTAATAATCGTAAACCTAAACCTAGGCCTTGTCCTAACCCTAATTCTAAACCTATCCCTAGCCCTAAAACTAACCCTAACAATAACCCTAAACCTAAACCAATCCCTAGACCTAACCGTAACAGTAACCCTAAACCTATCCAAACCATAACCCTAACCCTATCTCTTAAACTAATCCTAACCATAACCCTAAACCTAACCCTAACCCTAACCATAACAATAAACCTAACCCTAACTAAAACCTAACCCTAACCCTAAACCTAATCATACCCCTAACCTTAACCCAAACCCTAAGCTAAACCAAACCCGAACCCTAACCCTAACTCTGACCCTAACACTAATCCTAATGGCTAACTCTAACCCTAACCCTAACCCTAATCCTAACCTTAAACCTAATCATAACCCTTACCGTAACCCTAACCCTAACCTATCCATAATCCTAACCCTAACCCTAACCCTAACCCTAACCCTAACAATAACAATAACCTTAACCCTAAACCAAGTCCTAGCCATAACACTAACCCTAACACAAAACCTAACCCTAAAAATAACCCTAACCCTAACACTAACGCTATCGCTAACCCTAAACCTAACCCTCACTCTAATGCTAACACTAAACCAAATCCTAAACCTAAGCCTAAGTGTAAACCTAAACCTAACCCTAAATCTAACAAACACTAACTCTAATTTTAACCAAAACCTACCCCTATCTGTAACGTAACCCTGACCCTAGCACTATCTCTATCTCTAGCCCTAACCCTAACAATAATACTATTTATAACCCTAACCCTAACCCTAACCCAAACCCTAACCCTAACACTAACTCTAAACCTAACCCGAACCTTAAATCTAACCCAATCCCTTACCCTAATACTAACCTTAAACCTATCTCTAACCCTAAACGAAGCCCTAGCTCTAAACCTAACCCTAACCCTAACCCTTACCCTATCACTAACCCTCACCAAACCCTAACCATAACCAAAAAACTAATCTTATCCCTATACCTATTTTAAGCCCTAAACCGAACCCAAATTTTATCCTAACCCCAACCCTAACACTAAACCTAACTCTAAATGTAAACCAAATCCAAACCTTAAATCTAACCCAAACGCTAACCCTAATTTGCACCTTAACCCTAACCCTAACCCTAAACCTAACCCTAACACTAACCCTAACGGCTAACCCTAACCCTAACCCTAACTCTAAACCTAACCCTAACCCTAACCATAACCATAACCCTAACAATAACACTAACCCTAAACTTAAACCAAGCCCTAGACGTACCCTAACCATAACACTAAACTTAACCCTAAAAATAACCCTAACCCTAACCCTAACCCTATACCTAACCCTAACCCTAACACTAACACTAACCCTAAGCCTAACCCAAACATTAACCCTAAGCCTAACCCTAAGCCTAACCCTAACCCTAACCCTAACTCTAATTTTAACCACAAACCCTAACACAAACACTAACCCTAAAACTAAACCTAATGGCTAACCCGAACCCTAATACAAACCCTAAACCTAACCCTAAATATAATCATAGCCCAAACCCTAAACCGAAACCTAAGCTAACCCTAACCCTAACTGTAACCCTAACGCTAACCCTAACAATAACAATAACCCCAACCCTAAACCAAGCCATAGACCTAACCCTAACCCTAACAATACACCTAATCCTAAAAATAATCCTAACACTAACCCTAACCCTATCTTTACCCAAATTCTAACCCTAAACCTAACCCTAACCCTACCATTAACCCTAGCCTTCTCCTAACCGTAAACCTAAACCTAGACTTTGTCCTAAACCTACTTCTAACCAAACCCTAACCCTAACACTAACCCTAACATAACCTTAACCCTAAACCAAGACCGAGAGAAAATCGTAACGCTAACCCTAACAACAATAACCCTAACGCTAACCAAGCCCTAGACCTAACACTAACACTAACACTACACCTAATCATAAAAATAACCCTAACCCTAACCCTAATATTATCCCTAAACCTAACCCTAAACCTAACCGTAACCCTAACCCTAACCCTTAACCCTAACCCTAATTCTAACCCCTAACCTTATCCCTAAACCTAATGCTAACCCTAACCTAACACAAACCCTAATCATAACCCTAAACCTAACCCTACCCTAAACCTAAACCCTAAAACTAACACTGACCCTAACCCTAAAGATAACCATAACCCTAATGATAACCCTAAATCTAACCCTAACCCTACCTAAGAGTAACCCTAACCCTAAACCTAACCCTAACAATAACAATAACTTTAAACCTAAACAAAGCACTAGACCTAACCCTAACCCTAACACTTAACTTAACCCTAAAAATAAATCTAACCCTAACCTTAACCCTAACCAAAACCCTAACCCCTAACAGTATACCTAATTCTAACCCTTAACTCTACCCCTAAACCTGACCCTAACACTAACACTAACCCTAACGGCTAAACCTAACCCTAACCCTAACGCTAAACCAAACCCTAACCGTAACAATAACACTAACCTTAAGCGTAAACCAAGCCCTACACCTAACCCTAACACTAACACTAAACCTAATTATAAAAATAACCCGAACCCTAACCCTAACCCTATCGGTAACCCTAACCCTAACCCTAAACCTAACCCTAATCCTAAACAAAACACTAACCCTAACCCTAAACCCTAACCTAAACCCTAACCCTAACCCTAACATTAACCCTAATCATAATCCGTACCCTAACCCTAACCGTAACCTAACCCTAACTTTAACCCTAACCCTAACCCTAACCCTAACCCTAACCCTATCCCTAACCCTAATCATAACCCTAACCTAAATTCTAACCCTAATCTAACCCTAACCCAAACCTAACCCTAACACTAACCCTCACAATAACAATAACCCTAACCCTAACCCTATTCCTCACCATAACCCTAACTCTAACCCTAACCCTAACCCTAACCTACCCTAACCCTAACTCTAAACCTAATCCTAACCCTAACCCTAACCCTAAACCTTATTCTAACCTTTAACCCTACCCAAACTCTAACCCTAACCGTAAGCCTAAACCTAACCCTAACCCTAACCCTAACCATAATCCTAACCCTAAATATAACCCTAACCCTAACACTTATTCTAACCCTAACCCTAACCCTAATACTACCCCTAACCCTAACCCTAAACCTAATGCTAACCCTAACCCTAGCACTATCACTATTCCTACCCCTAAACCTAACCTTACCCCAATTTCTAACCCTAACAATACTGTAAACCTTACCCTATCCCTAAATCTAACCAAAACCGTAACCCTAATTCTAACCCTAATTCTAACCCTAACCTTATTTCTAACCTTAACCCTAACCCTATCCCTAGCCCTAGTCCTAACCCTAACCCTAAGACTAGCCTTTATCTTACTCTAATCCTAGTGCTAAACCTATCCCTAACCCTATTCCTAATGCTCTCCCTAACCCTAACTTTAACCCTAAGCCTAACCATACCCCTAGACTGGTCCTTAACCTAATTCTAACCCTACTCTAGCCCTTTGTTTAACCTTAACACTATTACTTACACTAGAAGTAATGCGTAAACAAACCTAATCTGAATCCTAAGCTTAACCATTAACCTAATGCTAACCCTAACCGGTACACTCACTCTAAAAATATTTTGTAACATTAAACTATCACAAACTATATCAAAAGCCTAACCCTAACATAAAACTTACCTTAACGCTAAACCTAACCCTAACCCTAACCCTAAACATAACCCTAAACCTAACCCTAATTCCAAACCCTAACTATAACACTAAGACCAAACCCTTACCCTAAACCTAACACTAACCATAACACTAACCTTAACCCTAACCCTAACCCTAACCCTAACCCTAACCCTAACCCTAACCCTAACCCTAACCCTACCCCAAACCCTAAACCTAATTTTATCCCTACCACTAAACCTAACCCTAACTCTAATCCTATCCCTACCCCTAAAACTAACCCTAATTCTAACCGCTAATCCTAACCCTAACACTACCCCTAACCCTAACGCTAACCCTAACCATAACCCAACCTCTAACCCTAACCCAACCTCTAACCCTAACCCAAATCATAACCATAACCCTAACACTAACCCTACCTAACCCTAACCCTAACCCTAAAACTAACCCTAACCCTTAACCTAACCCTAACACTAACCCTAACCATAACCCTCACTTTAAACCGGACCCTAACCTAATTTTAAACCTAACCCTACCCAAACCCTAACACTAACAATAACAATAACACTAACCGTAAACCAAGCCCTAGAAATAACCCTAACCCTAACACTAAATCTAAACCTAAAAATAATACTAAACCTAACCCTTACCCTTTCCCTAACCATAATCTCCAACCCTAACCCTATTTCTAACCACTAACCCTAACCCTAACCTAACCATAACACTAACCCCAACCCTAAACTTAACCACTAAACTAAATCAAATTCGAACCCCTAACCCTAAACCTAATGTAACCCTAACCCTAACCAAACACTAACCTAACCTAAACCTAAACCTAATGCTAAACGTAAACCTAACACTAACCCGAGAGCTAACCCTAACTCTAACCCTAACCCAAGCCTAACCCTAAACTTAACCCTAAACCTAACCCTAACTCTAACCCTAACTCTAAACCTAACACTAACACTAACCCTAACCCTAAACCCTAAAGCTAACCCTAACTGTAACCCTAACCCTACCCTAACCCTAACCCTAACAATAACAATAACCCTAACCCAAATCCAAGCCCTAGACCTACCCCTAACCATAACATTAAACCTAACCCTAAAAATAACGCTAACACTAACCCTCACCCTATCCGTAAACCTAAATCTACCCCTAACCCTAATCCCAAACCCTAAGCAAATTCTAACTCATAACTCTAAACCTAAATGTAACACTAACCCTAACACTAACCCTAATGGCTAACCCTAACCCTAACCCTAACCCTAACCCTAACCATAAACCTAATCATAACCCTAACCTTAACCCTAACCCGAAGCTAATCCTAACCCTAAGCCTAACACTAACTCTAACCCTACACTAATCCTAATGGCAAACTCTAACCCTAAACCTAACCCTAAACCTAACCTTAAAACTAATTATAACCCTATCATAACCCTAACCCTAACCTAACTGTAACCCTAACCTAACTGTAACCCTAACCCTAACCTAACACTAACAGTAACAAGAACCCTAACCCTAAACCAAGCCCTAGACCTAACATTAACCCTAACACTAAACCTAACGCTAAAAACACCCTAACCCTAACCATAATCCTATTCCTAACCCTAACCTAAACCAAACCCTAATGCTAACCCGAACCGTAACCCTAACAATAATAATAACCCTAACCATAAACCAAGCCCTAGACCTAACACTAACCCTAACAATATACCTAACCCTAAATATAACCCTAACCCTAAATCTAACCCTATCCCGAACCCTAACCCTAACCTTAACCCTAAACCTAACCCTAAACAAAAACCTAACCATAACTGCAAACCCTAATCCTAATTCTAACCCCTAACCCTAACCCTAACCCTAATTCTAACTCTAATTCTAAACCTAGCCCTAACCCTAACCCTATCGGATAACCGTACTCCTAACCCTAAGCCTAACCCTAAACTTAACCCTAATCATAACGCTAACCAGAACCCTAACCCTAACCTAACCTTAACCCTAACCCGAACCATAACCCTAACACAAACAATACTAATAACCCTAACTCTAAACCAAGCCCTAGTCCTAACACTAACCCTAACACTAAACCTAAGCTTAAAAATAACCCTAACCCTAACACTAACCCTATCCCAAACCATAACCCTAACCGTAACCCTAAGCGTAACCCTAACCCTAAACCTAACCCTAACCGTAACACTAACCTTAACCCTAACCTGAACCCTCACCCTAATGCTAACCCTAAACCTAACCCTAACCCTTACCCTAACCATAACCCTGACGCTAACCCTCACCCTAACCCTAACCCTAATCCTAACTTGTAACCCTAACCATACCCTAAACATAAACCTAAATCTAACCATAACTGTAACCCTAATGCTATTTCTAACCCTAACACTATCCCTAACTTCTAACCCTAACCATACCCTAAACCTAAACCTAACCCGAACCCTAAACCTAACCCTAACCATAAACCTAATACAAACCCTAACCCTAAAAATAACAAGAACCATAACCTTAACAAAGCCCTAGACCTAACGCTAAAAATAACACTAACCCAAACCCTAACCCTATCCCTAACCCTAAACCGAACCCTATAACCTAACCGTATACCGAACCCTAAACTTAACCCTAAACCTAACCCTAAACCCTAACCCTAACCGTAACCCTAACCCTAAAACTAAGCATACACCTAACCTTAACCGTAACCCTAAACTAACCCTAAACCTAACCCTAACCCTAACCCTAACCCTAACAAAAACAAAAACCCTAACCTTAAACCAAGCCTTAGAAGTAACACTAAACCAAACAATATACCTTACCCTAAATATAAACCTAACCCTAACACTAAATCTATTCCTAAACCTAACCCTAATCCTAAACCTAACCCTAACCCTAAACCTAACTGTCATCCTAACCCTAACACTAAACTTAACCCGAAACCTAATCCTACCCCTAACCCTAACCCTAACCCTAACCCTAACCTAAAACTAAAAAGAGCCCTAACACTAACCCTAACCCAAACCCAAGCCTTAGTACTAATCCTAACCCTAATCCTGTCCCTAGCCCTAGCCCTAACCCTAACCCTTACCCGAGTCATAGCTCTAACCCTAACCCTAATCCTAACCCTAACCCTAAACCTAGCCCTAGCCCAAACCGTAACTCTAATCCTAACCGTAGCCCAAAATCTAACCCTAACCCTAAGCTAAACCTAGCCCTAGCCCTAACCCTAAACTTGTATGTAATCATACCGCTAACCCAAAACCTAACCCTAAATTTAACCCTAGCCCTAAACCCTAACACTAAACCTAACCCTAACCCTAATTCTATAACTAAATCTAACCCTAACACTAACCCTAACCCTAAGCCTAAACCTAACCCTAACCCTAACCCTAACTGTAGAAGTATCACTAACTCTAACACTAACCCTAACAATAACACTAACGCTAGCACTAACCCTAAACATAACCCTAACCCTAGCACAAACCCTAACCCTAAACCTAACCCTAACCTGTACCGTAACCCGTACCCTGACCCTAACCCTAGCAAAAACCCTAACCCTAAAACAAACCCTAACCCTAAGCGAAAACCTAAGGCTAGGACAACCACTAAGCTTAACCCTAACCCTAACCCTAACCTTAACCCTAACCCTAACCCTAACCCAAACAATAACCCTAGCTAAAGCCCTAAAACTATTGCTAACACTAACCCTAAACCTAAAACTAAACCTAGCAATACCCTAACCCTAAACCTAACCCTAGCATAAACCCTAACACTAAACCGATACATAACACTAAATGTAGCACAAACTCTAACCCTAACACAAACCCTAGCACTATCCCTAACCCTAACCCTAACCCTAGCATAAACCCTCACCCGAAACCTAACCCTAACCCTCATTCTATCACTAACTCTAACCCTAACACTAACCCTAACCCTTGACCTAACCCTAACTGTAACCCTAACCCTAATAATAGACGTAGAACTAACTCTAATCCTAACCCGAACCCTAAACCTAAGCCTAGGACAAACACTAACCTTAACTCTAACCTTAACCCGAACCCGAACCCTAAAACTAACCCTAGCTCAAGACCTAACCTAACTATTACCCAAAACCTAACCCTAAAAATAACCCTAGCAATAACGCTAACCCTAACCCTAACCCTAGCCAAAACCTAACCCTAACCTTAAATTTAACACTAACCCTAATATTAACCCTAATCCTAAGCCTAACCCTAACCCAAGCACTAACCCTGAACCTAACCCTTACCATAACCATAGCAGAAACACTAACCCTAACCCTAATCCTAAACCTAACCCGAACCCTAACACTAACCCTAACCCTAGCATAAACCCTAACCCTAAGCCTAATTCTAACCCTAACTTAAACCTATCTAAAAATTTAACCCGAGGCATAGCACTGAGTATAACACTAACCATAGCCCAAATTCTTACCCTAACACTAAACCGAACCCAGTCTTATGCCCTAAACCAAACGCAAACCCTACACTAACGCTAGCTCTAACCCTAAACTTAACCCTAACCCTAACTCTAACCCTACCCTAAACCTAACCCTGACCCTAACCCTAGCTCATGTCCTCAACCTAACGATAACCCTAAACCTAACCCTAACCCTAATTCTAGGACTAACTTTAACCATAACAATAACCCTAACCCTAACACTAACCCTAACCCTAACCCTAACCCTAAAGGTAGACGTAACACTAACACTAACCCTAATCCTACGCTAAAACTAACCCTAGCACTACCCTAACCCTATTTAACCCTAACACAAACCCTAAACCTAACCCTAACTTTCACCCTAACCATAAACCTAAACATAACCATAACACTAACCCAAGCACAAACCCTAAACCTAATCCTAACCCTAAACCTAAATCTAAGCCTAGGACAAACACTAACCTTAACCCTAACCCTAACCCGAACCCGAACCTCAAAACTAACCCTAGATCAAGCCCTAAACCTAACACGAACCTTAACGCTAACCCTAAAACTAACCTTAGCAATAACGCTAACCCTAACCCTAACCCTAGCCAAAACCTAACCCTAACCCTAAATTTAACCCTAACCCTAGCATTAACCCTAAACCTAACCCTAATTTTAATTCACCCCCTAAATTTAAACCTATCTGTAAACATATCCCGAGGCGTAGAACTGAGTATAACACTAACCCTAGCCCAAAATCTTACCCTAACCCTAATTCTAACCCAGGCTTATGCCATGAACCTAATGCAAACCCTACACTAACGCTAGCACTAACCCTAAACCTAACCGTAACCATAGCATAAACCCTAATCCTAAACCTAACCCTAACCCTAATTCTAGCACTAACTCTCACCAGAACCCTAACCCTAATCCTAACCCTAACCCTAACGCTAACCCTAATCCTAACCCTAACCCTAGACGTTACACTAGCTCTAACCCTAACCCTAACCCTAATCCTAGCACTAACTCTAACCCTAACCTTAACCTAGCACAAACCCTAAACCTAACCCTAACCCTAGCACTAACCCTAACTCTAACCCTAATCCTAAACCTAACACTAACTTTAGCACAAACCCTAAGCCTAACCCGAATCCTAAGCCTAACCCTAAACGTAACCCTGACCCTAATTCTAACCCTAACTTTAGGCCTATCCGTAAACCTATCCCGAGACATAGCACTGAGTATAACACTAACCCTAGCCCAAACCCTTACACTAACCCTAACCCTAACCCAGGCTTATGCCCTAGACCTAACGCAAACCCTACACTAACGCTAGCACTAACCATAAACCTAACCCTAAACCTAACCCTAACCCTAGCATAAATCCTAACCCTAAACCTAACCCTAACCCTAATTGTAGCACTAACTCTAACCCTAACCCTAACCCTAACACTAACCCTAACCTAACACTAACCCTAACCCTAAACCTATAAGTAGCACTAACTCTAACCCTAACCCTAACCCTAACACTAAACCTAGAACTAACCCAAAACGTAACCCTAACCCTAGCACAAACCCTAGACGTAGCACTAACTCTAACCCTAACCCTAACCCTAAATCTAACCCTAGCACGAACACTAACCCTAAACCTAACCCTAGCAAAAACCCTAAACCTAAACCTAACCCTAACACTAGCACAAACCTTAACCCTAAACTTACCCTAACCCTAAACCTAACTTGAGGCGTAACACTAATCATAAGACTAAACCTCGCCCAAACCCTTACCCTAGCCATAACCCTAATCCAGGCTCATACCCTAAACCTAACTCTAAGGGTAACCCTAACCCTAACACTAACCCTAGAACTAACACAAACCCTAACCCTACCCTAGCACAACTAACCCTAACCCAGACCTAAACCCTAACCTAACCGTAACCCTAACCCAAACACTAACCCTAACCCTAACTCTAAACATAACGTTAACCGTATTACAAAACCTAACCCTAACCTTAACCCTAACCCTAACCTAAGCCTAGTACAAACACTAACCTTAACCCTAACACAAATCCTAACCCGATCCCTCATTCTAACCATAACACTAACCCTAGCTCAAGCCCTAAACCTAACGCTAACCCTAAACTTAACACTAACATTAACCCTAGCAATAACCCTAACCCTAACCCTAACCCTAGCATAAACCCTAACCCTAAGCCTAACCCTAACCCTAATTCTAGCACTAACTCTAACCCTAACACTAACCCTAACCCTTACCGTAACACTAAACATAACCCTAACCCTAACAATAGACGTAGAACTAACTCTAACCTTAACTCTAACCCTAACCCTAACGCTAGCACTAAGCCTAACCCTAACCTTAAACCTAACCCTAGCACTAAAAATAACACTAACCCTAACCCTAACCCTAAAACTAAACCTAACCCTAACCCTAACCCTAACTTTAACCCTAACCCTAACCCTAAAACTAACCCTAACCCTAACCCGAATTATAACCCTAACCCTAGAACTAACGCAAACCCTAACCCTAACCCTAACCCTAACCTAACCCTAGTACTCACCCTAACCCTAACCCTAACCCTAGTAAAAACACTCCCGTAAGACTAACCCTAACCCTAACCGTAACCCTCACCATAAACCTAACACTAGACGTAGCACTAATTCTTACCCTAACACTAACCCTAGCACTAACCCTAAACCTAAACCTAACCCTAACTCTAACCCTAACCCTAAACCTAACCCTGACCCTAACCCTAGCTCATGTCCTCAACCTAACGATAACCCTAACCTTAGGCCTAAAACTAACCCTAGCACTACCTCGAACCCTAACCCTAACCCTAGCAAAAACCCTAACACTAAACTTAACACTAAACCTAACCCTAACAGTAAACCTAACCCTAACCCTAACCCTAACCCTAACCCTAATAATAACTCTAAACTTAACACGGGGTGTAGCAGTAATCATAACACTAACCCTAGCACATACCCTTACCCTAATCCTAACCCTAACCCAGGCTCATGCCCTAAAACTAACGCTAACCCTAACCCTAACACTAACCCTAAACCTAACCCTAACCCTAGCATAAACCCTAACACTAAACCTAACCTTAACCCTAATTCTAGCACTAATTCAAACCCTAACTCTAACCCTAACCCTAACCCTAACCCTAGATGTAGCACTTACTCTAACCGTAACCCTAACTTAACACTAACCCTAGCACTAAACCTAACCCTAACCCTAACCCTAGCAAAAACCCTAGATGTAGCACTAACTATAATCCTAACCCTAACCCTAGCACTAACCGTAGCACTAACCCTAACCCTAATCCTAATCCTAACCCTAGCACAAAACCTAACCCTAGCTCTAATCCTAAACCCTACTCTAACACTAACCCTAAACATAACCCTAACCCTAACCCTAATTCTAAACCTAACTCGAGAAGTAGCACTAATCATTACACTAAACCTAGCCTACACCCTTATTCTAACCCTTACCATAACCCAGTCTCATGCCCTAAACCTAACGCTAAAGCTAACCCTAACCCTAACACTACCCTAGCACTAACACGAACCCTACCCCTAACCCTAGCACAAACCCTAACCCTATCTCAATCCTAAACCCTATCCTAACCCAAACCCTAACCCTATCCCTAACCCTAACCCTAACACTAACCCGAACTCTAAACCTAACGATAACCCTATTACCAAACCTAACCCTAACACTAAGCCTAAGACTAGGACAAACACTAACCATAACCCTAACCCAAATCTTATCCCAAACCCTAACCCTAACTCTAACATAAACCCTAACCCTAAACCTAAACCTAACCCTAATTCTAGCACTAACTCTAACCCTAACACTAACCCTAGCACTAACCCTAACCGTAACCCTAACCTTAGCATAAATACTAACCCTAAGCCTAACCCTAACCCTAATTCTAGCACTAACTCTAACCCTAACACTAACCCTAGCACTAACCCTAACCCTAACCCTAACCCTAAGTCTAGTTCTAGCTCTAACTCAAATCCTAAACCTAACCTAACCCTAAGACTAACTGTAGGCCTACCCCTAACCCAAACTGGTACTCTAACACTAAATGCATTACTAACTATAACCCTATACCTACCCCACAACCTAACCCTATCTCTAAAGCTGACCCTACACTAAACACTCATCCTAGGCCTAAGCTTCACAGTAATGTTAACCGGTATTGTAACTCTAAACTTATTTCCGGTCCTAAACCTAAACATGACACTAACCCTCACCCTAACCCTGGACGTAGCCGTGAACCTAACACTAACCCCTACCCTAACCCTAACCCTAGGCCTAGACCTAAATCTAAAGCTAACCCTAACCCTAACCTTAGCCCTAACAGTAACCCTAACCCTAAACTTGTTCAAAACCTAACCTAACCCTAATCCTATACTTAACTCTAACTCCAAAGGAAACTCTAAATCCAAACTAATTCCTAACCCTAACTCTAACCCTAACCCTAAGCTTAGCCTAGCCCTAATCGTAACCCTAAACATAGTCCTTGCCCTAATCCTAACCCTGACCCTAGCCCTCTCTATACCTAACCCTAACTCTAACCCTAAACTAGTTGAAAATCTATTCGTCTGAATCCTCTCAATAGAAAAGAACACATTTGGGGATCTCTGACAGGAGAGCTCTGTGCTCCCGGATTACACACATGAGGCTTTGAGAAACGCACCGCCTTTCCTAAGCGGCCTTGTGGTTTCTAGTATTTTCCTCCATCATCATGGCAGCGTGTTCACATGAGGATCGAAACAACATTTCATAGTGTGTGACCGCTGTCTAATTTCTCTTGAGCGTGTACGTGCAACTCTCACAAAAAGGCTTGCACCCGCTTCGTGCGAATTGTCACCATAAAAGCACACAGTTTACCAGGAGAAAGTTCACTCTTTGTAGTTGTTCGTGCAAGAGAACGTCCCCTCAGAAACCGCAGGTAGCAAGTCGCTTCTTAGAACAACACTGCAGCTCGCTCAACATACCAGTATATCGGCCAAACGGAGGAGTACTGGGCACAGTTTCTGAACGGAAGCTTACAGAGTGGCACTGGCTTCTTTCCACCTTTTGCCTCAGATTCTATTCATCTGATTGATCTCACGTGGAAAGAAAACATTTTTGGACATCTGCCCTAAAAGCTTTGCACTTCTGGATTACATGAATGAGGCTTTTAGAAATGCCCTCTCTAGCTGAGGCCGCACGCTCTCCTTGTAGTTTCTCTCCATTCATCATGACAACATGTTAACACGAGTATTGAAACACCTTTTCATAGTGTGAGCTGTAGGTCTCATTTCTTTTGAGCCGTTATGCGCCACTCATGAAAAGGCTCGAACCCGCTTCATACGAATTGTCACCATAAAATCGGACAGGATGACGGGAGAACGTGGAAGCTTGGCAGGTGTACGTAGAAAACAACTTTCTTTCGGAAAATGCAGTTAGCAAGCTGCTTCTTACAACAGCACTGCAGTTCGTTCATATACCAGTAGAGCAGCAAAACCTGTGAGTACTGGACAGAGTTTCTCCACAGAGACCTAGAGAATGACACTGGCTCCTTTCACACTTTCGCCTCAGATACCCTTCGTCCGAATCCTCTAACTTGGGAAGACAGCATTTGGGATCTCGGCCATAAAGGCTGTGTACATCTGGATTACATACATGAGGCTTTCCAAAACGCACTTCCTTTCAGAGGCTGCACACTCCCTTTGTAGTTGATAGTATTTTTCTCTATCCTCATGGCAGGCAGCACGTTAATATGAGTATTGCAACACCATTTCACATCGTGTGCCTGCCGTCTAATTTCTTTGGGGCACGCACACTCCACTCTTTAAAGAATGCTTTAGCCGGCTTCGTACGAATTGTCAAAGAAAGAAACACATGTTGCCAGAAGAAAAGTCCACGCCCTGTAGTAGTTTGGCAGGAAAGAAATGTCCCTAGAAACTGCAGGTTGCAAGTCGTTTCTTAGAGCAAAAGTACAGGTCACTCAAAAGAGCAGTATCACAGGACAAAGGATGAGTATGCAGCACAGTTTCTGAACAGAAGCTAAGAGAGTGGCACTGGCTCTTTCCAAATTTCTGCCCCAGACATTGCTCGTCAGCATGCTCTCACTTGGAAAGGACACGATTTTAGAAATCTACCCTCAACGTTTCGCACTTCTGGATCCCATGACTGAGGCTTTCAGAAATGCCCTCTCTAGCTTAGGCCGCACACTCCCTCGGTAGTTTATAGGATTTCTCTCTATTCATCATGGCGACGTGTCAACACGAGTGTTGAAATGCCATTTCATAGTGTGAGCCGTAGGGCTAATTTCTCTGGAGCACGTACGCGCCGCTCTTACAAACAGGCTTGAACCCGCTTCGTACGAATTGTCACCATAAAAGCACACGGGTTACCAGGAGAAAGTTCAATCTCTGTAGTTGTTCGTACAAGAGAACTTTTTCTCAGAAACCGCAGTTAGCAAGTCGCTTCTTAGAACAACACTGCAGCTCATCCAAATAGCAGTATATCAGGAAAACAGATGAGTACCGGTCCAGGTTTCTTAGACAAGCTTACAGAGTGACACTGGCTCATCTCAAAATTTGGCCTCAGACACGATTCATCAGATGATCTCACTTGAAAACAAAATATCTTTGGATATCTGCCCTATGATATCTTTGGATATTCCAGGCCTAAGCCTAACAGTAATTTTAAGTGGTACTGTCACTCGATACTTATTCCCAGCCCTAACCCTAAACATGACACTAACCTTAACACTAACCCTCAAGCTAGCCTTATATTTAATTCTAACCCTTACCATAACACTAGCGATCGCCCTAAATCTAACCCTAAACTTAAACCAAGCCCTAGCTCTAACCCTAGCCCTAACCCTAACCCTAGCCTTAACCCTAACCCTAGACCTAACCCTAACCCTATTTCTAGCCCTAATTCTAAACCTAACCCTAACTCTACTTCTAGCCCTAACCCTAACGCTAACCCTAACCCGAGCCCAAGCCCTGTTTCTAATCTAACCCTAACCTTAGAACTAACACTAACGCCATACCAATGGTTAAACCTAAACCTAACCATAAAGCTAATGCTAACGGAAACCGGCACTCTCATTCTAAACCTATCTCTAAACATAAAACTAACACAAACAGTAACCATAACCCTAACCCTAACACTAAATCAACGCCTAGCCATCAGCCTAACCGTAACCCAAACCCTAACAATAACACTAGCCCTAGCACTAACCCAAACACTAGCCCTAACCCTAACCCTAACTCTAACCCTAACGCCAGCACTAACACTAACGCTAACACCAACGCTAACGCTAAGCTTAAGCCTAAACCTAACCATAAACCTAATGATAACACAAACAACAACTATCACCCTAAACTTCTTTCTAAAGATATACCTAACACAAAAAGTAACCATAAAAAAATTTAGTACCTAAATCTAACCTTAACTTGAATGCTAACCCTAACGCTAACCTTAACCCAAACCCTAGCCCTTGGCCTTACCCTCACCCTAACCGTAAACCTACCATACCCCTAACCCTAACCCTAACCCTAATTCTAGACCTAACCCTAACCCTAGCCCTTGCCCTTGCCCTAACCATAACTCTAACCCTAACATTAATCCTAACCCTTACCCCAACCCTACCCTAGCCTTGCGATAACACTAGCTTTAACCCTATCCCTAACCCTAACCCTAACCCTAATCCTAACCCTTACCCTAACCCTAACCCTAACCCTAACCCTAAAACTAACCCTAATTTTAACCCTAAACCTAAACCTAAACCTAGCCCTAACCCTAACCCTAACCCTAACCCTAGCCCTAGCCCTAGCCCTAACCCTAACCCTAACCTTAACCGTAACCCTAACCGTAGCCCTAGCTCTAAACATAACACTAACACTAACCCTAATCCTGACCCTTGCCCTTACCCTAATTCTAACCCTAACCCTAACACTAACACTAACACTAACCCTAACCCTAACACTAGCACAAACACTAACCCTAACACTAACCCTAACTTTAACCCTAACCGTAACCTTAACCCTAACCCTAACCCTAATTCTATCCCTAACTCTAGCCCTAACGCTTATGCTAATCTAACCCTAACCCTACCTTAATCTTAACCCTATCCCTAAATTGAGACATATCTCTAACTCTAACCCTAACCCTTACCCTAACCCTAGCCGTAGCACTAAACTTAACCCTAACCCTAGCACTAACCCTAACACTAAACCTAAAGCTAACCCAAACCCTAGACGCAGCACTAATCCTAACCCTAACCCTAACCCTAACCCTAACCCTAGACGTAGCACTAATTCTAATGCTAAACCTAACCTAGCACTAATCCTAACCCTAACCCTAACCCTAAACCTAATGCTAACCCTAACCCTAATCCTAGCATTAACCCTAACCGTAACCCTAACATTAACCCTAACCCTATCCCAAGCTCTAGCACTAACCCTAACGCTACCCCTAACCATAACCCTAACCCTCACCTTAACCCTATCCGTAACTTCAGTCAAAGTCCTATCCAGAACCCTAACCTTAACCCTAACCCTAGCCGTAGCACTAAACCTAATCCTAACCCTAGCCCAAACCATAACCCTAAACAGAACCCTCACTTTAGCTGTAGCCCTAACCCTAACACTAATTTCAACCGTAACCCTAGCAGAAACACTAACGCTAAGCCTAACCTTCAACTAATCCTAACCATAAATCTAATTCTAAACCTAACTGGCACTCTAATATCAAAGCTAAACTTAACACTAACCCTTACCCTAGCTTTAGCCCTAACAGTAACCCGAACCCTAGCGCAAACCCTAACCCTAAACATAGCTCTAGCCCTAAACCTAACGTTAAACCTAACCCAAACCCTAACCCGAACCCTAACCCTAACCCAAACCCTAACTGTAAACCTAATCTTAACTTGTGTTATAGGTTTAACCCTAACCCTAACTTTAACCCTAACACTAGCCATAGCACCAACCCTAATCCTAACCATAACTCTAATCTTACCATAACCATAACTTGAGCCATAGCCCTACCGTAAACCTAACCCAAACCCTAACCCTACCCTAACTATAAACCTAACCGAGGCGTAGCACTAATCGTAACACTAAACCTAGCTCAAACCCTTACCCTAACCCTAACCCTAACCCAGTCACATGCCCTAAACCTAACGCTAACTTTAAACCTAACCCTAACACTAAACCTAGCACTAACCTCCATTCTAACCCTAGCAGTAACCCTAACCCTAAACCTAACCCTAACCCTAACCCTAAACCTAACCCTAACACTAACCCTAACCCTAGCACTAACCCTATACCTAACACTAACCCTAACCCTAACCCTAGCCGTAGCACTAAACTTAACCCTAACCCTAGCACAAACCCTAACCCTAACCCTAACCCTAACTCTAGCTCATGCCCTAAACCTAAGGATAACCCTATCCTTAACCCAAACACTAAATCTAGCACTAACCCTAACCCTAACCCTACCCTACCACTAACCGTAAACCTAACCCAAGCTCATGCACTAAACCTAACCATAACCCCGAACACTAACCGTATCACTAAACCGAACCCTAACCCTAGCACTAACCCTAATTCTAACCATAACCATAACTCTAACCCTAGAACTAACCCTAACCCTAACCCTAAATCTAACCCTAGCACAAACCCTAACCCTACCCCAAATCCTAATCCTAACCCAAGCACTAACCCTATCCCTAACACTAACCCTAACCCTAACCCTGATTCTAACCCTAACCCTAACAATAACCCTAACCCTAACTCTAACCCTAAACCTTAACCTACCCTAGCACTAACCTAATTTTTGACCCTAACCCTAACCCTAACCCTAACCCTAACCCTAATTCTATTTCTAGCTGTAGCCATAAACCTAACCCAAACCCTAACCCTAACCCTAACCCTAAACCTAACCCTAGCACTAACCCTATACCTAAAGTTAACCCTAACCCTAACCCTAGCCGTAGCACTAACCCTAACCCTAACCCTAGCACTAAACCTAACCCTAACCCTAACCCTAACTCTAGCTCATGCCCTACACCTAACGCTAAGCCTAACCCTAAGCCTAACACTAACACTAACACTAGCACTAATCCTAAACCTAACCCTAACCCTAGAACTAACCCTACTTCTAACCATAACCATAACTCTAATTCTAGACTAACCCTAACCCTAAAACTAAACCTAGCACTAACCCTAGCACTAACCCTAAACCTAACAATAACCTTAATCCTAACCCTAGCACTAACACAAACCCTAACTCTAGCTCATTCCCTAAACCTAAGGCTAACCTTAACCCTAACATAACACTAACCCTAGAACTAACCCTAACCCTAAACCTAACCATGGCACTAACCCTAACACTTACCCTAGCTCATGCCCTAAACCTAATGCTAACCCTAACCCTAGCACTAACCTTATTCCTAACCCTAACCCTAAACTTAATTTTATTTCTAGCTGTAGCAATAACCCTAATCCTAACCCTAACCCTAACCTTAAACCTAACCTTAACCCTAACCCTAACTTGATTCATAGCCCTAACCATAACCTTAACCCTAGCCGTAGCACTAATCATAACCGTAACCTTAGCGCAAACCCTAACCCTAAACCTAACACTATTTTAGATCTTGCCCTAACCCTAACGCTGTCCCTAACCCTAAAACTAACCATAACCTAACCCTAACATTAACACTAACTTTAGTCTTAGCGCTAACCCAAAGCCTAAACCTAACCCTAGCCGTAGCACTAAACCTAAACCTAACCCTAGCTGAAACACTAACCCTAACACTAACCCTAACCTAACCCTAGCCATAACACTAACCCTAACCCTAACCTTCTACCTACTTGAGTCATAGCCCTACCCTAACCCTAACATTAACCCTAACCCTAGCCGTAGCACAAAACCTAACCCTAACCCTAAGCCAAACCCTATCTTAAACCCTAAACGTAACTCTAACCATAGTCCTAGCCCTAACACTATCCCTAAAGCTAATCCTACACCTAACCCTAGAGTAGCCCTAAACGAAATTGTTAACACAGGCCCTACACTAGCCCTAGTTATAACCCTCACCCTATCCTTATTTCTAAGGCTTACCATAACCGTAACTCTAATCAAACACTAAATTTAACAGTAATGTTAACCGGCAGTGTAACTATAAATTATTTTAAGAACTAACTCTAAACAAAAGACGAACCCTAAAGCTTACCTTAACCATAACACTAGAACTAACACTAACCCTAGCACTAACCTCACCCTAAACCTAACCCTAACTCTAACCTTAGACGTAGCACTTATCCTTACCCTAACCGTAGCAAAAACCCTAAAACTAACCAAAACCCTATCCCTAGCTCTAGCCCTAACCCTAACCTAACCCTAACCCTAAAACTAACCATAACCCTAACCATAACCGTGAAACTAACTTGAGTCATAGCGCTAAACCTAAACCTAACCCTACCCTAGCCGTAGCACTAACCCTAACCCTAAGCCTAGAACAAACCCAACCCTAACGCTAACCTAAACCTATCACTAACCCTAACCCTAACCCTAGCACGAACCCTATCCCTAACCCTAACCCTAAATCTAGCTCATGCCCTAAACCTAAGGATAACCCTAATCCTAACCCTAACAATAACCCTAGCATTAACCCTACCCTAAACCTAACCCTAGCACTAAGCCTAACCCTAACCCTAGCAATACCCCGAACCCTAACCCTAACCCTAACACTAACGCTAACCTTAACCCTAACACTAACACTAACCCTAGCACTAACCCTAAATCTAACACTAACCCTAGCAGAAAACCTAACCCTAACCCTAACACTAACACTAACCCTAATTCTAGCTCATGGGCTCAACCTAACACTAGCCCGACACTAAACTTAACCCTAACACTAACACTAACCATAACTCTAAACCTAACTCGAGGCGTAACACTAATCATAACACTAATCCTAGCCCATACTCTTACCCTAACCCTAACCCTAACCGAGGCTCATGCCCTAAAACTAAGGCTAACACTAACCCTAAACCTAGCCGTAACACTAACCCTAAAACTAACCCTAACCCTAAACCCTAGCAATAACGCTAACCATAACCCTAACCCTAACCCTAAAACTAACCCTAGCACTAACCCTAACCCTAACACTAACCCTAACCCTACTAAAAACCCTAACCCTAAGCCTAACCCTAACAATATTTCTAAACTTAACAATAACCCTAACCCTAACACTAAACGTAGCACTAATTCTAACCCTAATCCTAACCCTAACTCTAGCTCATGCCCTAAACCTAACGCTAACCCTAACCCTAAGGCTACCACTAACCTAGCACTGCCCCGAACCCTAACACTAACCCTAATTCTAAACCTAACCCTAACCCTAATTCTAACCGTAACCTAACCCTAACCCTAACCCTAACCTTAACTCTAACCTAACCCGAGGCGTAGCACTAATCATAACACTAAGCCTAGCCCAAACCCTTACCCTACCCTAACCCTAACCCACACCCTAACACTAGACGGAGCACTAAATCTAACCCTAATCCTAATCCTAACTCTAACCCTAACCATAACCATAACCTTAACCAAACCCTAGCACTAACCCTATACCTAACGCTAACCCTAACCCTAACCCTAGCCGTAGCACTAACCCTAACACTAACCCTAGCACTAAACCTAACCCTAACGCTAACCATAAACCTAACGCTAACCCTTACTCTAACCCTTGCACTAACACTTACCCTAAACTTAACCGTAACTCTAGCTCATGCCCTAAACCTAAGGCTAACCGTAACCCTAACCCTAAGACTAACCCTACCACTAACCCTAATCCTAACCATAACCATAGCACTAACAATAACCTTAACCCCATCTCATACCCTAAACCTAACGCTAACCCTATCCTAAGCCTAACACTAACCCTAGCACTACCCCGAACGCTAACCCTAACCCTAAACCTAAACCTAACCATAACCACGACCGTAAACCTAAACCTAAATCTAAACATAACCCTAACGCTAAACATAACGCTAACCCTAACCCTATCATTAAACCTAACCCTATCCGTAGTACGAACCCTAACTCTTACAGTAAACCTAATCCTAGCTCATGCCCTCAACCTAAGGCTAACCCTAACCCTAACCCTACCACTAGCCTAACCCTAGACTTGGCACTAACTCTAACCCTAATACTAAACCTAACCCTAGCACTAACAATATTCCTAACCGTAACCCTAACCCTAACCCTAACCTTATATTATTTCTAGCTCTAGCCATAACCCTAATGCTAACCCAACAATAACCCTAACCCTAACCTTAACACTAACCCTCACTTGCTTCATAGCAATAACCCTAAACTTAACCCTAAACTTTACCCTAGCCGTAGCACTAATCCTAAACCTAACCCTAGCCCGAACCCTAAACCTAACCCTAACCCTAACCCTCACCATTGAAGTAGCACTAAATTTAACCCTAACACTAACCCTAACACTAACCCTAGCCGTAGCACTAACGCTAACACTAATCCTAGCAGTAAACATAACCCTAATTCGAATCCTAACCCTAGCACTAACCCTAACACTAACTCTAAACCGAACGCAATCCTGAGACGTAGCAAGAACCCTAACACTAACCGTAAACCTAAGGCTAACCCTAACCCTACACTAACCCTAGCACTAACCCTAAACCTAACGCTAACCCTAACCCTACCCCTAGCCGTAGCACTAACCCTAACCCGAACCCTAACATTAGCATAATTCATAACCCTAATTCTAACCCTAACCCTAATTCTAGTACTAAACCCTAAACCTACACTAAACCTAACCCTAACCCGAACCCTAACCCGAGAGGTAGCACTAACTCTAACCTTAACCCTAACCCTAACATTAACCCTAGCCGTAGCACTAAAGCTAACCCTAACCCTAGCAGTAAGCATAAACCTAATTCTAATCCTAAACCTAGCACTAACCCTAACACTAACCCTAAACCGAACCCAAAACCTAGACGTAGCAATAAACCTAAACCTAAACCTAGAACTAACCCTAAAACTAACGCTAACCCTAACCCTAACCATAGCCGTAGCACTAACCCTAACCCTAAACCTAGCACTAATTCTAATCCTAACGCTAACATAACACCATCACTAAACCTAACCCTAACCCTAATACTAACCCTAACCCTAACTGTAACCTTAACCCTAGATCATGCCCTAAGCCTAAGGCTAACCATAACCCTAAACCTAACAATAACCCTAGACTAACACTAACCCGAACCCGAACCCAAGCATAAACCCTAACCCTAACCTAAACCCTAACCCTAATTCTAGCACTAATCCAAAACCTAACACTAAACCTAACCCTAACCCTCACCCTAAACCTAACCGTAAAACTAACCCTAGACGTAGCACTAACCCTAACCCTGACCCTAATCCTAACACTAACGCTAACCCTAAATTTAACCCAAACATTAGCATTAACCCTAACCCTAACCCTAACCCTAACCCTAACCCTAACACTAAAGCTAGCACTAACCCTAAACCTAACCCTAATACTAACCCTAAACTTAACCGTAACCCTAACCCTAGCTCATGCCCTAACCCAAAGGCTAACCATAAACCTAACCCTAGCACTAACCTAAACCCTAACCAGAACCCTAACATAAATCCTACCCCTAACCCTACACCTAACCCTAACCCTAACCTAGACGTAGCACTAACCCAAACCCTAACCCATACACTAACCCTAACGCTAACCCTAACGTTAACACTAACCCTAGCACTAACCCTAAACCTAACCCTAACCCTAACCCGAACCCGAACCCTAGCACTAACCCTAAATCTAACCCTAACCCTAACCCTAACGCTAACCCTAACCCTAACCCTAAACCTATCCCTAACTCTAGCCCTAATGCTTACTCTAATTTTTAACCCTAAGCCTACCCTAATCTTAACCCTATTTCTAACTTGAGACATATCCCTAACCCTAACCCTAACCCTTAACCCTAACCCAAGCCATAGCACTAAACCTAAAACTAACCCTAGCACTAAACCGAACCCTAATTCTGACCCTCACCCTAGCACTAAACCTAACACTAACCATAAACCTAACCCAAACGCTAGATGTAGCACTAATCCTAACCCTAACCTTAACCCTAAACCTAGATGTAGCACTAATTCTAATCCTAACCCTAACACTGGCACTAATCCTAACCCAAACACTAACCCTCACCCTAATCCTAACCCTAATCCTAGCACTAACCCTAACCCTAACACTAACACTAACACTAACACTAAACCTATCTCTAACTCTAGCCCTAACCCTAACCCTAACCGTAACCCTAACCATAACTTTTGTCATAGCCCTAAACTAATTCTAACATTAACGCTAACCCTAGCCGTAGGACAATTCCTAACCGTAAACCTAGCACTAACCCTAAACCTAACGCTAACCTAACCCTAACCCTAAAACTAACCCTAGCTATAACCCTAAACCTAACCGTAAACCTAGCATAACCACTAACCTAAACCAAACCCTAACCCATATTTTAGCACTAAATCAAACCCTAACACTAACCCTAGATCTAACCCTAACCCTAACCCTAACCCTAGCATAAAATCTAACCCTAACACTAACACTAACACTAACCCTAATTCTAACCCAAACCGAGGATGGAGCACTAACTCTAACCCTAACCCTAACCCTAACCCTAACCCTAACACTAACCATAACCCTAACCTAATCCTAACACTAAGCATAGGACAAACACTAACCGTAACACTAAACCTAAACCTAACAATAAACCTAACCCTAACCTAACACTAACTCTAGCACTACCCCTAAACCTAATCCTAACCCTAGCCGAGCAGTAACCCTAACCCAAACCCTAACCCAAGCACTAAACCTAAACCTAACCCTAGCACTAGCCCTAACCCTAACTATAGCTTATGCCCTACACCTAAGCCTAACCCTAACTGAAACCCTAACACTAACCCAACCACTAACCCTAACCCTAACCCTAACCCTAGCCCTACACTAACCCTAACCCTAACCCTAGCTCATGACCTAAACCTAACAATAACCCTAACCCTAACCCTAACCTAACCCTACCCCTAACCCTAACCTTAACTCTGAACCTATCCTGAGGCTTAGCACTAATTATAACACAGATCCTAGCCCAAAACCTTACCCTAACCATAACCCTAAATCAGGCTCATGCCCTAAATCTAACGCTAACCCTAACCTTAACCCTAACACCTACCCTACCACAAACCCTAACCCTAACCCTAACCGTAAGTCTAACCCTAGCACTAACCCTAATGCTAACCATAACCATAAATATAACCCTAGCACAAACCCTAACCCTAAAGCTAAGCATAAGCCCAACCCTAGCACTAACACTAATTCTAACCATAACCATAACTCTAACCCTAGAACTAACCCTAACCCTAACCCTAACCCTAACCTTAACCCTAACATTAACTCTAAACCTAACCCAAGGCGTGGCAATAATCATAACACTAACCGTAGCCCAAACCCTTAACACTAACCCACACCCGAAGCCAGTTTCATGCCCTAAACCTAATGCTAACCCTAAACCTAATCCTAACACTAACCCTAGCACTAACCCTAAACCTAAACCTAACCCTAGCACAAACCCGAACCCTAACCCTAACCATAAGCCTAACCCTAGCACTAAACCTAAATCTAACCATAACCATAACTCTAAACCTAGAACTAACCCTAAACCTAACCCTAACCCTAACCCTAAAACTAACCCTAGCACTATCCCTAACCCTAACTTGAGTCGTAGCCCCAACCCTAACACTAACACTAACCCTAACCCTAGCCGTAGCACTAAACCTAACCTAACGCTAGCGCAATGCCTAACCCTAACCCTAACTCTAACCCTAACACTAACCCTAGCACTAACCCTAACCCTAACTCTAACCCTAACGTTACCCTAATTCTAATCCCAGCAGTAGTCCTAACCCTAACCCTTACCCAAGTCATAGCTCTAACCCTAACCCTAATCCTCACCCTAACCCTAACCTTAGCCCTAGCCCAAACCCTAACTCTAATCCTAAAGGTAGCCCAAAAACTAACCCTAACCCTAAGCTAACCCTAGCTGTAGCTGTAACAGTAACCTTATATATAACCCTAACCCTAGACCAAACCCTAGTCCTAACCCTAACACTAACACTAACTTTAACCATAGCCCAAACTATAACTCTAACCCTAGTCCTCGTCATAAGGTAGACCTACCTTTCGCCTTTTTCGTAACCCTTACTCCAACCTCAACCCTACCCTAACCTTAACCCTAAGCTTAAGCCTAACTCTAACCCTAACCCTAACACTAACCCTAACACTAGTCATAGCACTAACTCTAACCCTAATCCTAACCCTAGCACTAACCTTAAACCTAACCCTAACTCTAAACCTAACCCTAAACCTAGCACTAACCCTAAACAGAACGCTGACCCTAAACGTAATGCTAGACGTAGGACTAACCCTTACTCTAATCCTAACCCTAACCCTAAACCTACCCTAAGCCTAACCTAATCCTAACCCTAATCCTTACCCTACCCTAGGAAAAACACTAACCTTAACCCTAACCCTAATCCTAATCCTAATTTTAACACTAACCCTAACACTAACCCTAGCTCAAGCCCTATACCTAACGCTAACCTAACACTAACCCTAAATTTAACTCTAACCCTAGCATTAACCCTAACCCTAACCAAAAACTAACCCTAGCACTAACCCTAACATAACCCTAACCCTAACCCTACCCTATCCTTAGATCGAGGCTGAACACTTAAGCTAATTCTAATTCTAACCCTAACACTAATCTTAACCCTATTTTTAACTTGAGAGATATTCCTAAACCAAATCCTAACCCTAAACGTAACCCTAGCTGTAGCAATAATCCTAACCCTAACCCTAGCCAAAACCTAACGCTAACCCTAACCCTGTACCTAGCTCTAGCCCTAACACTAATGCTAAACCTAACCGTAACATTAATCTTAACCCTAAGTTGATTCATAGCCCTAACCCTAACTTTAACCCTTACCCTAGCCGTAGCACTAAAGATAACCCTAACCCTAGCACTAACCATAACCCTAATTCTAAACCTAACCCTAGCACTAACCCTAACACTAACCCTAAACCGAACCCAAACCCTAAACGTAGCACTAACCCTAATACTAATCCTAACCTATACCCTATCACTAACCCTAACCCTAACCCTACCCCTACCCCTACCCCTACCCCTAACCCTAACCCTAACCCTAACCCTAAACCAAAACCTAGCTCATGCCCTAAACTTAACGCTAACCCTAACCCTAAGCCTAACACTAATTTTAGCACTAAACCGAACCCTTACCCGAACACTTACCCTAACCCTAACACAAACCCTAAACCTAAACCTTATCCTAAACCTTACCCTATCCCTAACCCTAACCCTAATCCTAACCCTAGACGTAGCACTAACTCTAACCCTAACCCTAGCACTAACCCTAACCCTAACGCTAACCCTAACCCTATCACTAACCCTAACCCTAACCTAACCCTAGCACTAACTCTAACCCTAACCCTAGCTCATGCCCTAAATTAATGCTGTCTAACCCTAAACCTAACACTAACCCAAGCACTAACCCTAACTCTAACCCTAACCCTAACACTTACCCTATCCCTAGCTCTAGCCCTAAACCTAACCCTAGCCGTAGCACTAATCCTAATCCTAACCCTAGCCCAAACCATAACCCTAACCTTAACCCTAACCCTGACCCTAATCCTAACCGTAACCCTAGCACTAACACTAACGCTAACCCTAACCTTCAACTAAACCTAACTATAAATCTAATTCTAAGCCTAACTGGCACTTTAACTTTAAACTTGTTTCTAAACTTAAAACTAACACAAATAGTTAACATAGCCCTAATCCTAATCCTAAAACTATCCTAATATTAAAGCTAAACTTAATTCTATCCCTTACCCTACCCTTAGCCCTGACCACAACCGTAACAGTAATGTTAACTGGCAGAGTAAATTTAAATTATTTTAGGACCTAACCCTAAAAAAGATACTAACCCAAAAGCTAACGATAACCCTAACACTAGACCTACCCATAACCCTAACACAAACCCTAGCCGTAGCACTAATCTTAACCCTAATCCTATCCCTAGCCCTAGCCCTAACCCTAACCCTTACCCAACACATAGCTCTAACCCTAACCCTAACCCTAAACCTAATCCTGACACAAGCCCTAGCCCAAAGCCTAACTCTAATACTAACCGTAGCCCAAAAACTAACCCTAACCCTACGCTAACCATAGCCCCAGCTGTAACCCAAACCTTATATGTAACCCTAGGCCTAGCCCAAACCCTAACCCTAAACCTAACCCTAACCCTAACACTAGACGTAGCACTAATTCTAACCCTAACGCTAACCCTAGCACTAACTCTAACACTAACCCTAAGCCTAACCTAACCCTAGCACTAAAACTAACCCTAACCCTAGCTCATGCCCTAAACCTAACACAAAGTCTAACCCTAAGCCTAACACTAACCTAGCACTAACCCTAAACCTAACCCTAAACCTAGCACAAAACATAACCCTAACCCTAACCTAACCAAAGAACTAACCCTAATTCTAACCATAACCAAAACTCTAATTCTAGAACAAACCATAACCCTAAACCTAACCCTAACCTTAAAACTAGCCCAAGCACTAACCCTAACACTAACCCTAAGCCTAGTACAAAGCCTAACCCTACGTCTAACCCTAACCCGAACCATAACCCTAACCCTAACCCTAGCCGTAGCACTAACCCTAACCCTAACCCTAGCACTAACCATAACCCTAACCCTAAACCTAGCCGTAGCACTAACCCTAACCCTAACTCTAGCTCATGCCCTAAATCTAAGGCTAAACCTAACCCTAACCCTAAATCTTGCTCATGACCTAAATCTAAGGCTAACCCTAACCCTAAACCTAATCCTAACCCTACCCCTAGCACTAACCCTAACCCTAACCCTACCTCATGCCCCAAACCTAACGCTAAGCTTAACCCGATGCCTAACACTAAGCCTTGCACTAACCCTAAACCTAACCCTAACCCTAGCACAAAACCTAACCCTAAACATAACTTTAACCCTAACCCTAGACCTAACCCTAATTCTAACCATAACCATAACTCTAATTCTAGAACTAACCCTAACCCTAACCCTAACCCTAAACCTAAAACTAACCCTAGGACTAAACCTAAAAATAACCCTAACCTTAGTACAAACATTAAACCCAAACCTAACCGTAACCCTACACCCTAGCACTAAGCCTAATCCTAACACTAACCCTAAACCTAACCCTAACCCTAACCCTAACCCTAGACGTAGCACTAACTCTAATCCTAACCGTAACCCTAACCCTAGCACTAACCTTATTCCTAACACTAACCTTAACCCTAGCTCTAACACTAACCCTAACACTAACCCAAAATCTACCTCATGCCCTAAATCTAAGGCTAACCCTAACGCTAAACCTAACACTAACCCTAGCACTAACGCTAACCCTAACCCTAAACCTAGCACTAACCCTAAACCTAACCCTAGATAATGTCCTAAACCTAATAATAAGCCTAAACCTAAGCCTAAGACTAACCCTAGCACTAACCCTAAAACTAACCATAACCCTAGCACAAAACCTAACCCGAACCCTAACCCTAACCCTAACCATAGAACTAACCCTAATTCTAACCGTAACCATAACTCTAATTTAAGAACTAACCCTAACCCTAACCCTAACCCTAAAACTAACCCAAGTCTAAGCCTAACAATAAACCTAAACCTGGTAGAAACGCAAACCCGAACCATAACTGTAAACCTAACCCTATACCTAGCAGTAACCCTAAACCTAACGCTAGCGCTAAACCTAACACTAACCCTAACCCTAAACCTAGAAGTAGCACTAACCATAACCCTAACCCTAACGCTAACCCTAACCCTATCACTAACCCTAACCCAAACTCCAGCACTAACCCAAACCCTTACCATAACCTTAACCCTACCTCATGCTCTAATACTAAGGCTAACCCTAACCCTAACCCTAACACTAACCCTAGCACTAACGCTAACCCTAACCCTAACCCTAGCAAAAATCCTAACCCTACACCTAACCCTAACTCTAACCCTAGCACTAACCCTATACCTAAAGCTAACCCTAACCCTAAAACTAGCCATAGATCTAAGCCTAACCCTAACCCTAGAACTAAACCTAACCCTAACCCTATTCCTAACTCTAGCTCATGCCCTAAATCTAAGGCTAAACATAACCCTAACCCTAACACTTGCTCATGCCCTAAATCTAAGGCTAACCCTAACCCTAACCCTAACCCTACCCCTAGCACTAACCCTAACCCTAACCCTACCTCATGCCCTAAACCTAATGCTAAGCCTAACACTAAGCCTACACTAAGCCTTGCACTAACCCTAAACCTAACCTAAACCCTAGCACAAAACCTAACCCTAACCCTAAACCTAGACCTAACCCTAATTCTAACCATAACCATAACTCTAATTCTAGAACTAACCCTAACCATAACCCTAAACCTAGCACTAACCCTAACCCTAACGCTAATCCTAACCCTAACACTAACCCTATCCCAAACACTAGAACTAACCCTAACCCTTACTGTAACGCTAAACCTAGCTCATGCCCTAAACCTAAGGCTAACCCTAACCCAAACCTAACACTAACCCTAGCACTAACCCTAACCCTAACCCTAATTCTAGCACACACCCTAACGCTACCCCTAACCCTAACCCTAATCCTAGCACTAAGCCTAAACATAACAGTAACACTAACCGTTACACTAACCCTAATTCTAACCCTAGATGTAGCACTAACTCTAATCCTAACCGTAACCCTATCCCTAGCACTAACCTTATTCCTAACCCTAACCCTAAACCTAGCTCTAACCCTAACCATAACCCTAACCCTAACCCTAACCCTAGCTCATGCCCTAAACCTAAGGCTAAGCCTACCCTAATCCTAACCCTAACCCTAACCCTAACCCTAACCCTAACCCTAACCCTAACCCTAACCCTAGCCCTTATCATAACCCTAGCGGAAACACTAACCCTAAACCTAATCCTAAACCTAACCCGAACCCTAACCCTAACCTTAGGACAAACCCTAAACCTAACCCGAATTCTAAACCTAACCCTAAACCTAACCCTAAACATATTTCTAACCCTAACTGTCACCCTATCAGTAAACCTATCCCGAGGCGTATCACTGAGTATAACACTAACCCTAGCCCAAATTCTTAACCTAACCCTAAACCTAACCCAGGTTTATGCCCTAAACCAAATGCAAACCCTACACTAATGCTAGCACTAACCCTAAACCTAACCCTAACCCTAGCATAAACCCTATCCCTAAACCTAAAACTAACCCTAATTCTAGCACTAACTCTCACCCTAATCCTAACCCTAACCCTAAACCTAACCCTAATCCTAACCCTAAACCTAGACTTTACACTAACTCACACCCTAAACTTAACCCTAACCCTAACCCTAACACTAGCACTAACCCTAACCCTAACCTTAACCTAGCACAAACCCTAACCCTAACCCTAACCCTAGCACTAACCCTAACCCTAACCCTAACCTTAACCTAGCACAAACCCTAACCCTAACCCTAACACTAGCACTAACCCTAACCCTAACCCTAACCCTAACCCTAATACTAACACTACCCTAACCCTAACCCAAACCCTAAAGCTTACCTTAACTCTAGCACAAACCCTAACCTAACCCTAATCCTAACGCTAAACCTAACCCTAACCCTAATTCTAACCCTCACTTTAACCCTATCTGTAAACCTATCCGGAGGCCTAGCACTGAGTATAACACTAACACTAGCCAAAATCCTTAGTCTAACCCTAACCCTAACCCAGGCTTATGCCCTAGACCTAACACAAAACCTACACTAACGCTAGCACTAACCATAAACCTAACCCTAAACCTAACCCTATCCCTAGCATAAACCATAACCCTAAACATAACCCTAACCCTAATTCTAGCACTAACTCTAAATCTAACCCTAACCCTATCACTAACCCTAAACCTAACCCTAAACCTAAACCTAAACCTAGATGTAGCACTAACTCTAAACCTAACCCTAACACTAACACTAGACATAGCACTAACCCTAAACCTAACCCTAACCCTAGCACAAACCCTAGATGTAGCACTAACTGTAACACTAATCCTAACACTAACACAACCACTAGCACTAACACTAACCCTAAACCTAAACCTAGCACATGCCCTAACCCTAACCCTAACCCTAACCGTATCGCTAACACTAGCACAAACCGTAACCATAACCCTAATCCTAAACCCTACCCTAACCCTAACGCTAACCCTACCTTAACCCTAACCCTAACTCTAAACCTAACTCGAGATATAGCACTAATCATAAAACTAACCCCAGCCCATACCCTTACACTAACCCTAACCCTAACCCAGGCTATGCCCTAAACCTAATCCTAACCCTAACCCTAACACTAACACTAACCCTAGCACTAACAATAAACCTAACCCTAAACCTAACCATAACCCTAACCCTAGAACTAACCCTAAACCTAACCCTAACCCTAACCCTAACACTAAATCTAGCACTAACCCTAACCCTAGCACTAACTTTAACCCAAACACTAAACCTAACGCTAACCCTAACCCTATCACTAACCCTAACCCTAAACCTAGCACTAACCCTAACTCTAAACCTAACACTAACCCAAGAACTAACCTTATTCCTAACCCTAAACCTAACCCTAACCCTAACCCTAACCCTAACCCAGATTCTATTTCTAGCTGTAGCCATAAACCTAACACTAAACGTAACACTAACCCTAAACCTAACCTTAACCCTAACCCTAAGCTTAACCCTCACCTTTACCCTAGCCGTGGCACTAATCCTAAACCTAACCCTAGCCCGAACCCTAACCCTAAACCTAACCCTATCCCTAGCTTTTCCCCTAAACTTAACGATATCCCCAACCCTAAAACTAAACCTAACCTAACCCTAACACTAACACTAACTGGAGGCATAGTGCTACCCTAACCCTAATCATAACCCTAGACATGGCAATAAACCTATCCCTAACCCTAGCCGAAACCCTAACCCTAACCCTAAACCTAACCCTAGCACTAACCCTAACTCTTGCTCATGCCCTAAATCTAAGGCTAAACCTAACCCTAACCATAACACTAACCATAGCACTAAGCCTAACCCTAACCCTAACCCTAGCACTAACCCTAAACCTAACCCTACCTCATGCCCTAAACCTAACGTTAAGCCTAACACTAAGCCTAACACTAAGCCTTGCACTAACCCTAAACCTAACCCTAACCCTAGCACAAAACCTAACACTAACCCTAACCCTAGACCTAACCCTAATTCAAACCATAACCATAACTCTAATTCTAGAACTAACCCTAACCCTAACC
>PVKZ01005669.1:0-48420 GCA_004027375.1 Macroglossus sobrinus
TGCTGGGGGCGCTGGGGGCGCTGGGAGGGCTGGGGGGGCTGGGGCGGGGGCAGGGCTGGGGCGCTGGGGGGGCTGGGGGGTGGGGCAGGGGTGGGGCGGGGTGGGGGCACTGGGGGTCTGGGGGCGCTGGTTCCAGACGTCCCGCCTGCTGCGCCCCTGACGAGTGTCGTGTGAAGACTGGGCAGCGGCCACTAGAAGCATCTCAGCCGCCCCTCACCCCTCTCCCAGTGGCCCCCCCAGCGGGGCGTCTGGACAGCAGAGATTGGGGGAAGACAGATCGGGATGAAGGAGACGGGGCGGGAGGGAGACGCGGGCCCGGGTCGGTTTAGCAAAAGAGGATGATTCGAGCCGGATGCGGTGCTAATTCAAATCCCGAAATGACTGATGTATTTTCCACGGTGCTTTATTAATCAGCCTCAGACGGAGCCCAATTTGCAAATTTCATGTGGCAGCTATTAACATTTTCTCCCGCGTACGTAAACGAAGGGATTTACTAATTCCGGCAGACACTGCGTGGACCGGTAACGGGGGCGGCCGCCTACACCCGGTGGGCACATGAAGCCGCTCAGATCCCCGCTTCGGCGACTTAATCCCTGGGGCGCAGTGGGCGGCGGCGGCTCGGGGCAGAGTCCAGGTCGAGCGTCCACGCACCTGCCGGGAGGCCGGGGTGGCGCCGTGGCTGGACGGTTACGTTGTCACCGAGGATTACCATGCCCGTCCAATGAGGGAGGAACAGGGGCCCGAGGGGTGCAAGGCTACGTCCAGGTGTGAGGGCTGCGTCCAGGTGTGAGGGCTGCGTCCAGGTGTGAGGGCTGCGTCCAGGTGTGAGGGCTGAGTCCATGTGTGAGGGCTGCGTCCAGGTGTGAGGGCTGCGTCCAGGTGTGAGGATGGGGCAGGTGTGAGGGCGAGGCAGGTGTGAGGGGAGGGCAGGTGTGAGGGCTGTGTCCAGGTGTGAGGGCGGGCAGGTGTGAGGGGGCCTGACTCTGCAGAGGGCCATGGCAGGGACACTGAGCCGAGGCACCTTCTGCAGCCCCCCTGCAGACCTTGGGAAGCCACAGCCCCTGGGGCATCAACCTGGACGCCCCACTTGAGGCCATCTCCATCTCCAAGGCTGACCGGCCAGTCCTGTCCCCCTCGGGGCGGGTCTGCCTGTCCCCGGGCCAGCCACGCTCTCCTCTGCTTCCTTGACAATGATGAGTTTCGGATGGATTGAGTCCAGCCCCACCCTGCGACTTCACGTCAGCTTGGAGGACGCCTTGTGAGGGGATGCCTCGGCTCCATTTCCCCAAGTTGCAGGGGGACAGCCTTGTGGGGGTGACGCCGAGAGGGGGCGATGCAGAGAGGGGGCCGCCCGCCACCCCGGAAACCCCACCTCGTGCCAGCCCTCATGATGCTCATCACAGTTACACTCGCGTGTACCTGCTCCGAGTCCCACACGACCCTCGGCGCCTCATTCGGGGTCACCCACCGAACCCTGGCGCCTGCCTCTCCCCCCAAGCGAGTTGCTCTCTCGCCCAGCTCCCACGGAGCTCGCAGGCACTCAGCGGGGCAAGCGAGTCGCCGTCCGCACACACGTGAGTCCCCCGGATGCAAGAAGGATGTGGCCACCTCATCGGCACTGACCTCCAGCCCGAGAGGACTTCTTGGCCTCAGCAACTGTTTGTTGAATGAATATATATATTTTTCCCTATTGACATCTGGCCGAAGGGGCCGAGAAGAGACATCGACGCTCGCCCAGCCTCTCTCGGGTCCCCAGAGTTACGTCAAACGCCGAGCGCAGCCCAGCTCCTCGGCACACGGACGCCTCACGCCCGGAGCCCTTGACTCCGCTCCCGTGCCCGAGGCAGCGCGCCAGGCTTCCCACAAAGGGCGAGCCGTGCCCGGAAGCGAGGGAACGCACAGCCCGAGACAAAGAGAGCGTCAGAACCAGACTCAGCTGCGACAGATGTTCGGATGATCGGGCAGGGGATTTAAAATCACTATAATTAATATGTTAAGGGTGCTAATGGGAACAACAGGCAGCTCAGAAGAACAGATGGGCGCCGTGAGCTGGGACGCGGGCGCCGGGAGGCAGCATCGGGAGAAAATGCCAGAAAGGAGAACACCGTGACAGCGACGGGGACCGCCACGCCCCTCGGGGGTGGGGCCCGGCCGGGGAGAGAGGCCCTGCGTGCGGAGACAGGTCGACGGACGCTTTCCAGACTGAGAGCAAAGAGGAAAACGACGACATCGGAAGCTGTAACGTCAGTGTCCCTGCAACAGCAGAGAGAGGAGAACGGGGGTGGGGGGAGAAATACTCGGGGCGATGACGAGCAGGGACGTTCAGACAAACCGCACGCTGGGAAGCTCAGAGGTACACACCCGCGTGGGACCGTGGGGGGCTCGTGGGGACCTGGGCATCGCGGCGTCCCCGTCGGTCAGTGCCACATTCCCCGGCCTCTTCCCAACGGCTCATGGGCGACACAGCTGTTTGTGTCCTCAGGGTCCTCGCGGTGGCCCCGGCACGGGTGGCCTGCCGAGGGTGACAGGGCATTCTCCTGTCTGACTCACACACGCTCACGGCCGTGCCGATGATCCTCACGGTTTTCAGGGTTCACCGTCCCCCCCCACACCTACCAAGACTGGGGCCCATGTCAAAGCCATGTGTCCTGGCCTGTGTCCCTAACAGTGGGAAATAAATGACTAAGAAGATAAAATTAGATGTCTACCTCATCGCACACACACACACGAATCCCAGATGGACCGAAGACCTCGATGGGACAGGAAACACGAACACTTCTTTAAATAAAGCCCAGGAGAATGTGTTCATTGCATCTTGAGCGGGACAATACATCAAACACACAAATCAGAAGATGCCCCCACAAAAAAATAATAATAACAAAATGGCCCAAGCACAGGAACGGGCCGTTCGTAGGTGAGGAGACCTGAGCCGGGGGTGAGGGCACAGGTGACCCACGCCGGTGATCGGAGACGAGCAGAATACGGCCGTCGTCATGTGCCACGTCACACCCGTCACCCGCCAGGGGGTGAGGCTGATGACGCCGAGGGCTGGCCGGGATGTGGAGAAGCGGGGATCCTCCGGTGTCGCTCACGGATGGGCAAACGGCAACGAGGTGGAAATCGCTCGTGCTCCCCAGATGGGGCACTGCCGGGGACTCCCTCGGGCGTCCCTGCACACGCGTGGGGAGTGTCACCTGTAACAGCAAACTGCCCGCTCGGAACTGGCCTCCGACTGGGGCAATGAGATGCCAAATCAGAGCTCACGCGAGCGAGATGGATTGATGTGCACAGATCTCCAAGACGGTGTGCGCCAGTGAAACCGAAGCAAGCCGGGGACAGAAGCCAGCCACGCAGGACAGTCACCCCCGTGCGTCGTTTCCGGAATGCGCACAGCGCGATGTGTGTCGCGATGAACGGACTCGGGCTTCGGGACTTCCGGCCGGCGCTGGCCGGGGAGGGCGAGGAAGGCGTGTCCTCTGTGAGGTGGTCTCTCCCTCGTCACTTTTTAAGAGACGCTGAAAGCCGGCGTCGTGAACAGCTGACGCCTGTTTTCCTCGGTGACGTTTGTGTACGTGTCATTACGTTATGTTTCTGCATATTGGACGCATTTCACTTTTTTTAGTTTTAACGACAATATTTCACAATTTTTACATTTTTAAAAGCAATGAAGATGGCTGAAGCGTGGGGCTGCCCTGTGCTCGGTCTGGGACCCGGCAGGCGGCGCTCCTGGGCCGGCGGGCCAGGTCCGGGGGCGGTGGGAGGGTCCCCCCGGAAGGCAGACGGCCACGGCAGGAGAGGGGGGCCTGCTGTGCGGCCCGGCTTCTCCCTGGGCCATGGCTCCCCTCAGCAACCTCGCCGCACCCTGTGCACACGGCCCCTCCCCCACCGGCCCACGGAGCCTGGTTCTGGTGTGTGCCCGGCCCTGCCCTGCTGGCCTCTCACGTCCGCCCCCGTCCTGGTTAGCAGGGGACAGGGAGGGAGGTGGCCAGGGGACGGCCAGGGTCACTTTCCCGCTGCCCCGTCTCCGGGACCTGGCCCCCAGCCTCGGCTGTTTGCCCCGACGTCTGGGGGGTGTTTCTGTGACTGGACTGTGACGAGTGTCCTGAGGGACGCAGAGGATGCTGTGCGGGTGGACAGGACCTGACACACAAGCCGAGAACGAAAGGAGAGAAAGATTCAGTCATTTGGGAAAACCTTTTTTTTTTTTCAGGCAGAGAACAGAAATTGCCAGGGCCTCCAAATCGGGGGTTTGGTGAACTAGAGGATCTCGAGGGGGCCGGGGAGCCCGGAGCATCTTCAGGGTCTAAGGGGTTAGAGACAAAGTCGAAGAGGATCCAGACTCAGCCCTGGTCCCAATCACTGACTGAGCCCTGCTCCTGATCACAGACTGAGCCCTGATCCCAATCACTGACTGAGCCCTGGTCCCACTCACAGACTGAGCCCTGGTCCCGATCACTGAGCCCTGATCCTGGTCACCAACTGACCCCTGACCTCAGTTTATAGACTGAGCCCTGATCACACCCTGAGTCCTGCCCCTGGTGTCACATGGGGCCCTGACCCAGGTTTTATTCTAAGCCCTGATCCTTTCTTTACATGCTAAGGCATGTCTCTGGTCACAGACTGAGCCCCGATCCTCACAGCAGCCCCAACTCTGGCTCCTGGCTACAGACTGAGCCCCGCTCCCTGGTCTCAGATGTAGTTCTGGGCACTCATCAGGGGCTGAGCCCTCCTAGCTCCTGATACGAAATGCTGGGAGGGGGATCAGGACGATGGCCGTGGTGGCTGTGCAGTGGGACCCCCACCAGCGGCAGTGCCCGGCCCACCCCGCTCAGCCCCCCACAGCAGCAACACGAGGCACAAAGGACGTGCCAGGGCACGCGGCACGTGGCAGCCGCCTCCGCAAAGCCACCGTGTGGTCCACCATGCGATACTAATTGCTCTCAGTGGTGCCTGATGCTTTGTTAAAAAAAAAATTTAATGTTGATTTTATTGAAAAACAGAAATAGCACAACATATGCTCTGACCATCTTCGGCGCTAACTGGCACGGCTGATGGGGCCTTTTCACAGCCCCCCGAGGACCCCCGGGAGAGCTGACGAGGCCGGCGGGGCCCAGGAGAGTCTCCCACTTCCTGTCAGCTTCCGAGGGGCGGGCGGGGAGGGGAGGGGGGCCCTGCAGGCGCCGGGGGCGGGCTTCCGGGCACAGCCGTGCTGCGCGCTGGTCGGGGGCGTGACAGCTCCGGTGGCAGTGGCTTTGGGAGCTTCTGCGTTCGGTTTGCCTACCGGGGCGCACAGGTGCCGGCGATCAGGTGAGGGGGGACGGTGACTCCTCACCCCGCTGCTGGTGCTGCCCAAGTCACGGATGATGGCTGTGACAGGCTCGTGGCTGTGATGTGTGTCAACAGCGACACCTGTCCTGAGCGGGGGGCCGACACCCACTGCAGGCCGACCGGGGAGGAATGTGGGGAGCGGCCCTGAAATCCAGCAGGACCGGGTGTCGGAGCCGGCCCTCTCTCCCAGAGACCCGGTGGTAGAGCCGAACTTGACCCCTGACGCTCTGTATGCCCCGCCTGGGGGGCCCAGGGGAGCCTCCCTGCGGAGCTGCTGGGCAGGGTGAGGCCCCCCCACCACCACCCCGCTGTCCCCACCCCCTGCCCGCCTTGCCCTCCAGTCTTCAGGCCTTTGGGTGCTAAGTGTCCCAGCCGGGCACTCGGTCCCATCCCACTCCGGGCCTGCCCGCCCTTCCCTCCCTCATCACGCTGTGGAATTCCTGCACGTTCCCCGTGAGCCACGAAACACCGCCTCCTGGAAGCCCGCCCTCACAGACACGCAGACTGGCACAGCGCTCCCTCGCCCCGCTGCCCGCGCGCCCCCCACGCTCCCCCTGTGTCCCCCACGTCCCTGTAAGGCCCACCATCCCAGGCCAGATGCATAGACACCGCCATGGAGCGCCAGCCCCTGAGGGACACGTGACAGAATGGTCCCCCGTCACCAAAGGATTCCTTGACACCTCAGCCCTGGGGGGGGGGGAGCGGTGAGGCTGCTCCCCGCTGCCCCTCTGCTGAGGGCAGGTCCGCAGTCTACAGGACAGCCACCGAGGGCCTCAGGGGTGTGGCCGGGAGAGGGATTCGGGGCCCAGGCTGCGGGGTGCGTGTGCACCCACGAGACGAGAGAGGCAGCTCAGCTGAGCTCCCCCACTCGCCCGCCTTCCCGGGGCTGGGCCTCGAGTCTCTGCACCTCCTTTTATCAGCGCCTTTCTCCCCCCCAGATTCAGATCGCCGGCCGTGAAGCAGCTGCTATTAGCTTCTCCCCTGAGCCCCAAATCCCCAGCGCTCAGCAAAATCCCCTCTGATGGAAGCAGCTGCGCTCGCCCTGCGTCCGCCCAGAGCTCATCAAAGCCCCTCGGAGGGGAGATTAGCACAGCCGGGGGCCGGCGCCATGCCCCCCGCGCCCGGCCACAACCCCCCCACCCCGCGCCCGGCCACCCCGGTCCCGCTGGAGACGAGGGACGACAGGGTGCGGGGCTCGCAGAAGCCCGGACTCGTCACATCCTCCCCCACACGAGCTTAGGGTGTCAGGATTTTAAGGACACATCCTTTCGGCAGCTTAGACTCTCAGAAGTCACTTCGAATGTCATTCTGATTAAGTTTGGGGTAGAATGAGTCAATCTAATCTGTGACACTGTCTCAGGAGCCCAGCGTCTTAGCTTATCGAGAGCCCAGGCTTGCAACATCTGGGAGCCACAGACATCATGTAATCTGGGGGTCGGGGGGGGCGGGCGGGAAGGCCCCGCAGCCCGACCCCCCGGCTCGGTGCCAAACGGCTGCCGGCGAGCCGGGGGAGGGCTGCTGTGTTCCTGGACACGGCGCTGTCCCTCCCTGCCTCGCCCCGGGGGACCAGGGCTTATGGTTGGTGGTGTCACTGCCACCTGCACTCTCCACCCTCCGAGACTGATGGCCCTGACCCCAGCAGGGTTCCTGCCCCAGGTCCCAGGAGACCCTCCCACCCGCCAGGCGCTGAAACCACTTCTGGCAGGGAGGCGGGGGCGGCGGCTGACGCCCCCAGGGGTGAGGGTCACACGGCGGGCTGGTGGCCTTGCGGGCCCACCTCCGTGCCATGGGGAGCTGCTGTCCCTGGTGCAGGAGGGGCTGGCACCTCGCACTCAGGGTGGCACGTGGGCCTGGCTTCCTGCTCGAGGAGCATCCTCAGCCAGCATGATGCTCCAGACACCCCGGGGTGGGGGGCAGGGCTGAGGCCACACGGGGCAAGTGAGCATGACCTCAGGTCAGCCACCGCCATGGCTGGGAGGGGACGGCAGGGTGGGAAGGAAGCCCCATCGGGGGTGACAGGCTTTGCCACGGACACCCATGGCACCGAGCCCCTAGTGTGTGAACGCAGGGACACAGGCCGTGGAAAGGGAGTGAGTGGGCTTGGGACCTGGACCCTCCAACCCCCAGGTCCTCTGCTCGGGGGCCTGCAGGGCTGACGCGGGGACGGGGGGCGTGAGTCTGCGGGTGGACAGTTGACGCGGGGCGAGGGGTCCTGCCCGGACGCCCCGGGCTCGCTGAGGCGGCTGGCGCCCGGCCTGGCTCCGCAGGCTGCCTCTGGAGCCATGTCCCGTGTGACGGCGCACGCGGGCACCAGCGTTGTCCTTGTGTCAGGGGCCACTCTGCCTCCCCACGGCCGGAGACGTGTCTGAGCTAGCCACTGGCCGAAGACCCCGCTCCCTCCACCGGCTACTGGCCCGGCCCCCGTTTCCCGCAAGCGCCATGCTGTTTAAATCCAGGTCACGCCCCCGAGGTCAGAGGCTGGACCGCGTGTGAGTGGCAGGGCCAGCCGCGGGATGAGCAGCCTGGAGACAAGACGGGAGACGGCAGGTCCCGCCACAGGACACCCCCTCCTGCTGCGGGCCCCGGCGAGGCCAGGCCAGCCTCGGGCCCCTGACTTCCCCCAGCTCGCCACGGGAAGGGGCTTCTCCCAGCAACAGGCCACGCCGGCTGGCTCGAGCGGCTCAGAATGAAATCGGACGTCAGACCCGGGAAGGAGCCGGTGAGGACGGTCCACCCGCGTCTCTGGCCCCCAGCCCTGCGGACGCCCGGCCCTGCCAGGCCCCCCGCCCCCGCCCCCGACTCTGGCCCTAAGTCTGGGGACAAGTCCTTCGACGGCGCCTGTGGGGCCCTGACCTTCAGATGCCCTCCCCTCTCGCTCCTCCGAACACGGGGCCATGAGCGGACTTCGCCCTTCGGCCGGTGCCCGGCTCTGGCCAGCGCGGAGGGCAGCGTCCGGTACCGTTCTCTGTGAGGTAGGCCGAGTCCCCGGCACCAGAGCCAGTGTGCCCGGATCACGGCCCCCTCCTCAGAGTCATCCACGAGCTCCCGCCTCGTGCCTGGGCGGACGGCAGCCACACGAAACCCGGCGGACACAAAGAACCCGGCGATAAGCCAGGCACGGTCTCTGCGGGCCGCGGGGGAGGCTGAAAACCAATTATCAGATAAGCATCCCTCCTCCCCCTCCTCACTGCTGCTGCAAAGCACAGCCCCCTCAGAAAGAAAACGCCTCTGGTCCGGGCTGGGAGGGGACAAGCCAGAGCTCACAGAAGTCCATGGATGTGCGGCGTCAGGCACGCAGGTGCCACCAACACAGTCCCCTCTACCAGCCCTGCCACCATGAGCACTGTCATCGCCACGCCTGCCTCCACCAGCAATAACGATGCCACCACCACCGACATCACTGTCACCACCACCATCACCACTATCACCTCTGTCACCACCATTACCACCGTCATCACCGTCACCATCACCATCACTGTCACCATCACCTCTGTTACCACCACCACTACCATCACCATCATCACCACGATCACCACTATCACCTCTGTCACCACCATTACCATCAACATCACCACCACCATCACCACTATCACCATCGCCACCATCCCCATCATCTCCGTCATCACCGTCACCATCACCACTATCACCTCTGTCACCACCATCACCACTATCACCTCTGTCACCACCATCACCATCAACGTCACCACCACCATCACCACTATCACCTCTGTCACCACCATCCCCGTCATCACCACGATCACCATTACCACCGTCATCACCATCACCATCACCATCACTGTCACCATCACCTCTGTCACCACCACCACTACCATCACCACCATCCCCATCATCACCATCACCGTCACCATCACCATCATCACCATCGCCACCACAGTCACCACCACCATCTTGCGTCACCAGGAGCACTGTCACCTCGTCACTAACTCGACACGACCACGACCATCATCAGAAACCTCAGTGCCACATCCCCAGGACCTGACACAGTCTGGCGCTCGTCAGGTTCTCGGCAAAGCCGTGTGCCAGAAATGGGAGCATCAGGAGGCGAGGACAGGAGGCCAGACATGAGGCTCCTCAGCTGGCCTCATTGCTCCGGCCGTGGTGACCCAGGCCCTGGGGAAGCGGAGACCCCCCACCCCTCCCCCAACCCCTCCCCTCGCCCTGACCCTTCGCCCTTGATGCCACATCCGACCGAGAGGTTAGTGACACGGCTGAGGCCACACAGCTGAGAAGCACAGGAGCCCGGTCACACTCAGGCCACCTCTGTCTGGGGCTGGCTCTCTGCCCTGATACCCCAGGAGGAGCAAAGCACGGCCTCTGCCCTTTAAATGCATGAAAACAAGAAGCGAATGGAGACTCTATTTATGGAAGTCAGGGCAGACTGCCTGGCGGAGGTACCGTCTCTGCTGTGACCGAGGAGAGCTGGTGGGAGGCAGGGAGGTTTCACGCAAAGAAAACAGAACAAATAAAGGCCAAGAGGCTGGCATTTCCATGGGGCGGTTCCCACCCCCCGGCTCGCCATCCTTCATCGTTGTCATCATCGTCGTCGTCATCAGCAGCAGCATCGTCACCATCAGCAGCCGCAGCACAGGCACCACCCCCTCGGGCCCCCGTGAGCAGGCCAGCTGCAGGGAGGGGTTTGACATCTGTCAATGAAAACACACCCTTCCTTCCGTGACGGTGCCTCGAGCCCCGTCATTAAGTAAAACGGCACCATCAATCAGCATTATACAATATCAGGTGACATCGTCTTTCTAAAAAACCCAGAACAGGTTTCATTTTCCCCAAATCTCAACAGAAACGGATATTCCATGAGTGTGTGGGGGGGGGCCTCTCTAGATCTCGGCTAAAGGAACCGGAGGAGTCTGAACCCCAAAGCCCAGCCGGCAGCCGAGGGCCAGAGCCGTGCCTGTCGGCGCGGAAAGCGGGCTGAATGACCCGGTGATGGCCTCAGGCTCCGGGTCGGTCCCCGTGACCTCCCTTCTCTCCCGCCACTGTCACCAGGTGGGACAGGAGTCGAAAGCCACGGGAAGCCACCATGTGTTACCCGTGCACCTCGGAGCAGCCGTCGTCCACGTCTCCTCCTCAGCCACCGAGCGCTGAGCCTGGCTGCGCGTGTCCCCCCAACCGCGTGCTGGGCCGTGGGGTTCGGACCCCCCTTCCTCAGCGACCCCCACCTGGCCTCGTGCATGGCAGCCCCTCGCCCAGCTGCCCCCGGAAGGGGTCAAAGCAAACACACGGGCGCCTGACTTTCCTCGAAATGGAATTGAGTTTTATAGGTCAGCATGTGGCCGGGAACAGAAAGAAAATGCCATCGCAGGCCAGCCTGTCACGTCTGTGTCACCATCACTGTAAGGAGCTTACAGTTACAGACGAAGGGGCCGGGGGCGCCTGCACGGGGCGGTGGGGCCTGCTGCCGCCACCGCCCCTCTCGGCAGGAGGAGCCACCTTCCTCGCCCTCGGAAAGGCGCCTGGTGTCCTGCTGTTTCCGGTGCCATCTTAAGGAAGTCACAAGCTTTTAATAAACTTCCCTTTTTAAGGCCTACGGGACAATTGTGCAAAGCACAGAACTTCAGAGGGTACTTAGCAGACGGATGCACGAAAGTGGGATAAGACATGCGTTTCCATGGAGACCCGCACCGGCACACAGCAACGAGAGACACTGGAGAGGGGCAGGAGCAGGGGAGACAACGGGGTGCGTGGAGAAAATGAAGGCGGCCAGCCCAGGAGGGCTCCCCTTTTAAGAACAGAAATGCCAGAAAGAGAAAACCAGGAGAGCGGAGGGGAGGGGCTACCCAAGAAACAGCTCAGCAGAGGCCCCCCCCCCGGGTGGAAGGACACTGCTGGGGGCTAAATGGTGCACCCCCAAAACCCACATGTCCCAGTCCTGCCCCGGGACCTCAGAATGTGACTGCGTTTGGAGCCGGGCCTTGAACGGGGCGACTGAAGGAAAGCGAGGTGCCGGCAGGGGTCCCCCGACCCACCATCCTCAGGAGAAGAGGCGACTGGGACACTGACGTGCAGAGGAAGTGCCACGCAAGGACGTGGCGAGGGGACAGGTGTCCACACCACGCGGGGACGGCCGTCCACACCCCAGGAGCGAGGCCCCGGGCGGAACCAGCCCCGCGCCAGGGCGGCCCCCGGGTGCAGAGAGGAGCCACAGGGCCGGTGACAGCCAGGCCCGCAGAGGCACAAAGGGACAGGGATCCCTGGTGCGCTCACGCGTCCCGACGCGTTTACGGAGCTGGCGGAGAATGTGACACGGAGTTAGCGCGGAGGGTGTGGAAAGCCAAGCGGATGAAGAAGGAAACGCATTGTTGTTAGCTCCAGGGAGAGCGAGGCGTCAGTGCAGGAGCAAGAAGGAGGTGGTGTGTCGTGGGCTCAGCTTACGGAATTGCCCCGGCAGACGTGGCAGCGTTATCGGTTATCGTAGGGGCCGGCGGGGGCCGGAGGGGGCGGAGGGGCAGGGGATGGGGGTCGTAGCTGGGTGAGACAGGTGGGGGTAGGTGGGGGCAGGCAGTAGGGTGGCAAGAAGACAGGCGGGACAGGCGTGGCAGGTGGGGGCACAGGCAGGGGGGTGGCAGAGGAGACAGGCGAGGGCAGGCGGGGGCAGGTGGGGGCACAGGCGCAGGGTTGGCAGAGGAGACAGGTGGGGGCAGGCGGTGGTGACCAGCACGTGAAATTGCCTGAGTCAGACACGACACCGAACAGGCTTTCCACAAACCACCCAGTGACCCTGAGGTGGGGGAAGGAGGCAGGGAGGGCGACCCTAGTGACACAGGGTCAGGCCGATGGCACCAAGTGCCCAGGCAGGAGCACTGACACTCGTCTACAGATGCAGGCGGCGGCCTTGCCCAGGTCACGGCGTGGGCCGAGCAGCGTGACAGCCCCATGGAAGGGGTCCAGCCCCGCGCTGGCCCCGTCCTCATCCCCACGAACCCGACGACCCCTCATCTACGCCGGGCAAGACTAACCCTCACTGCCCCTCACGGCCTGGAGCCTGGGCCTCCTGCTGCCCCTTCGGCCTATGGGGACAGCGCCTCGCTGGTTCCCAAACTTGCAGCCACCTGCACCACCTCTCCCCTCCCCACTGCCCAGCCCGCAGAGCCTGGCCAACTGCGACCAGCTCAAAGCTCCATCTCTTCCGAAGGCCTGCTCCCCGGCCCCCACCACCCTCACGCGCCCTGTCCCCCATGGGGCCCTGGGTCTGAGCGTCACCCATAGGAGTGGATCTGTCACCCCATGAGACTGGGGCCTGTGAGGGGCTGGGGCTGGTCTCGGGGACTGGCATGGCCAGTGGGCAGGGACCATGGTCACCTTTCCTGGCTCTGAGCCCTAGACCTAGAACAGGGTCTGAAGGCCTCCTTGCCTTGGACAAGCATGTGTCTGATGAACAAGTGGATGAATGGGCGGGTGGAGGGAGGGAGAAAGCGGGGGAGGGAGGGGAGGAGGGAGGGAGAGATGGAGAGATGGATGGATGGATGGATGGATGGATGGATGGATGGATGGATGATGGATGGATGATGGATGGATGATGAATGGATGATGGATGGATGATGGATGAATAGATGATGGATGATGGATGGATGATGGATGATGGATGAATAGATGATGGATGATGGATGGATGATGGATGAACGGATGAAGGAATGAATGGATGAACAAATGAAGGGGTTTCCCAGTCCACCTCAGCTGCCCCTCTGCCTACTCCAGCTCCCCTGTTTCCAGAACCATGAACGCCACCTGCTCCCCCCACGGTCGGTCCAGACCCGCAGCCCACAGCAGCCACAGCCCTGGGGCAGGGAGCTGGGGGCGTGGGGCCCCCTGCCCCTCGCTCTGCAGCCGCCGCTCCCTCAGTCTCCCCGTCTGGCTCTGGAAGGCTGCGGCCCGGCACGCGGCCGCCCCTCCCTCCTGTCCCCTTATCTGCAGCTGTGCGACTCTGCAGCAGGTCTGCGGTTGGGGGGTATGTGGGGGGGACACGGGGGGACGCGGGGGGGGACGCGGGGGGGACACGGGGGGAGGACGAGCCGGCTAGGCCGGGGATTAATTCCCTGCTTTCACCACGCTGGGGAAGGTGACGCCCTTGAGTTGATGTCACAATTTTCTCGTCCCCCCTAATTAAGCAGAAAGCTGGCCGGCAAGGGGGGAGGCCGGGGGTGGGGGGGAGACGGGAGCTGAAGGAGCTGCCTGCAGCCGGGTGGTCCCAGCCTGTCCCTCTCAGCACTTGAAAGCGCCCGGCGTCTGCGGCACAGAGATAGGAGCACGAAGCAAACGGCAGCCTCACTGCGCCCGCCGCCCCACATGTGAAGGGGGAGGAGGGCCCCCCAGGAAACGAGCAAGGCTGCCCCCTGAAGGCCCCAGAGGCCCGCAGGCTGGGGCCGCAGAGGAAGGCGCTCGGCAAACGCTGGGACTAACGGCTGCTTCCTCCGTCGCTGGCCCGACCGCCCCACAGGTGCTGCCTGGGGGACAGCGTGAGGCTGGAGGCCCCGAGCAGGGGACAGGCCTTGGGTACAGCTGGGCCCTTCCTGCTCTGGCCCAGGCCCGGACGCCCCTGCAGGATGTGGCTGTTTGTAGCGCCCCCGGGGGAGGGGTCTCCGGGGAACATGAGCTCGGCTTTGCAGAAGCTGCAGCCTGGTCTTCCTGGGGGGGTCTCCTGCAGCTGTCTGTGGTCGTCACCCCTGTCCCTCTTGCTGGCACAGGGCCCCGTGGGGTCTTCACGCCCCAAAGCCAGACTGGAACGGCAGGTTCCACTCAGACGCCTGGGCTAGAAACGGCCACAGCCCCCTGCAGGGGACAGCAGGGGACAGAGTGCATGGACAACCCCAGCACCCTGCACCTGCCTCACGGGAACCCGGCAAGCGTCTGGCCCCCACCCCCGGGTGCCCAGGAGGAGAAGGCCGCAGGCGGAGCCCCACCAGGTCTCCTCCCTCTGGGAGCCCGCGGCCTGGTGCGGGACACGAGCCCCGGGGACGAGGGGGCCTGGTGGACCGAGCACCCCACCCGCACGGGGTCCCATGCTGGCTCTGGCACTCCCGGGATGGCACCTGGTGGTTTATGCCTCTCCCTGTGTCACTGTCCTTCCATCTGTACTGACTGGACTGGGGCCTGGGCTGGACACTCACGTGTAAGCCCCCAGATGGGCGGGCAGTTCTGAGCGAGCTGGGGGGTCAGCAGAACCCCCATTGTCCACATCCCTCGTGCTCTGTAGCAGCTAAGGGTCCCGTGGGCCTCCTGTGGGGGGGGATGGCCGCTGCCCACAGCGAGCTGACCACCGCTGCATGGGGGACCACTTCCGTTTGGGACACTTGGCCCCACCCCCAGCTCGAAGGGGCCTCGGTGCTGGAGGGCTCTGGGGACAATTAGGCCAGCAGTCCCTGCTGCTCCCTGGGTTCCACACAGCAGGGACGGTGCCACTCAGAGGCGTCCGTGGCACTGGGAGGTAAATCATCACTCACATGGCCCAAGGGGCCGGGAATGACCGGGCCCCACCCAGTAGCTCTGGCCCCCGGCTGCTGCCCCTCCCCCGTGCGGCCTCACGCCACCCGCCTGGCCGCCTGCCTGTGTCCTTGGCACAAGTCCCCCTCCCACCCCCCAGAGCACAGAGCTGGACGGAGGGGCTCCCCATCATCACCCTCCCGGACCTCGCTGCCTCCCGCTGCAAAGCAGCCCTCACCTGGAAGGCAACTGTCACACTGTCAGCTCCCAGGTCGCTTGTCCCCGTCTCGAACGTGAGGTCCACGGAGACAGTATTTGTGCCGGGCCAGACGGCCCATCGAGGCCCCAGGGCAAACGGGCCTGGCTAAGGACACAGGGCTATTGGACGGATGGATGAACGGACGGACGGACGGACGGACGGACAGATGGACGGATGGACGGGCGGGCGGATGGATGGACGGATGGACGAATGGATGGAAGGATGGACGGATGGACAGACGGACGGATGGATGGATGGACGGATGGACAGATGGATGGACGGACAGACAGACGAATGGATGGACGGACAGATAGATGGCTGGCTGGATGGGTGGACAGATGGACAAATGGATGGACAGACAGACAGATGGCTGGCTGGCTGGGTGGATGGATGGACGGATGGACAGACGGACAGACGGATGGATGGATGGACGGATGGACAGACGGACGGATGGATGGATGGATGGACGAACAAATGGATGGATGGATGGACGGACGGACAGATGGATGAATGGATGGATGCATGGATGGACGGACGGATGGACGGATGGATGGACGGACAGATAGATGGCTGGCTGGCTGGGTGGATGGATGGATGGACAGACGGATGGATAAATGGAAGCACAAATGAATGAGCGAACTCAACTCTCCCCAACCCCCTCTTCCCAAACCTGGGCCACCTTCTCCTTAGGGATTTGCTTTGTCCTGATGGAGGGTTTGACACACCAGGGTGAGGACAGGGTGACGAGAACCTTCTGGATATTCCTGGGAAGACAAGGTGGGGGTGTGGAGGCCGCCCCGGGGTGCAGCGGGAGGTCAGGCTAAGGCAGAAGGGCGTGCTCGGGGCGCTGCTGGCCAGGCCGGGTGGCCGCACCACTGGCTGGCGTGGCCGGTAAAGGAGCAGGCTCAGCTGGGAGCCCGGAGCTGTGCCCCTCTCATTCGACCCCGCACGGCCGGCCAGCCCAGCGTTGCCATCCTCACTTGGTGACGGAGACGAGTGCTGTCTGTCCCGGGTCACCAGCCAGGAGGTGGCAAAGCTGGAGCCCACGCCCAGGCCTGACGGCTTTGCCCTCTCCATGAGATGAGGTGACGGGGGCCGAGGCTGGGATCCGCCTGCATCTCGGAAAGGCCCGACCCCCACCCCACAGGCTGCCACCGGCCCCTGCCCCCCTCGGAGAAGCCACCAGCACGCTGCACCAGCGGGAGTCCCCTGGGCCTGGCCAGCCCGCCGCAGCCTGCGTGCTGGGCTTGGCTGTGGCCGGGGAACCACAGGAATCCCGACCTGTGCCCCGGGGTACCCCAGGGGGCCCCTCGGAGCAGGGCCTGACGACAGAGCTGCCAGTCAGCATGCCAGCCAAATGCTAATCTCCCAGCGTGAGGCTCTGCAGCCCCTGCCCCCCGCCCCCCGCCTTTGTGTAGGGTGCCGCCGGGCGCCCTCTCCGTCCTGTGATTAACTGCTGCGGGGAAGGCGGCCCCGCTGTGTAACTCCTACCCATCCGCGTCGTTCCCCAGAACACGGGGACGGCTGCTGGCCCAGCTCTGCGGGCACCGTGCGGGCTGGGGTCCAACCCTCGGGCTCAAGCCCGCGACCCTGCCACTAGCTGCGAGCCTCAGTTTCCCTATTTCTCAAGCGCAGAGAGAGCCCCTCCCGGCCTCGTGGTTAATTTAGCTCTGTTTAATTCCCATCCTCGTCTCTGGACGAGAATTAGACTCATCCGAGCGTGACTATCGGGCTAGTCAGCTTGTAGTGAGGCCTGTCACGGGGCCGGTGAACCAGCGGGGGAAGCACGAGTCGGGGGAGGGGGGAGGGCAGGGACTGCCACAGGTGCGGGCCTGGCTGAAGGCGGGGCACGGGGGCAGGCGCTCCGAGCGCCGAGGGGAAGGGGTGATGGGCCGTGAGGACCCCAGCACGCCCACAGTGCTCGCTCTGTGCCCTGGGCTCTGCTCCAGGCTTACGGGGTCCGGCACTGAGGTCCCTCGGGCGCCCACAGTGTGGGGTGCCAGTGCCGAGATGCAGATGCTGGGGCTCCTGCGGGGACAGCCGTGAGGCTCACCACGTCTCGCTCCCTGCTTGCCTAACACAGCCACACCCCCATCGCCCACCGCCAGGCTCCAGAGGGCTTGGCGAGGAGGCAGGGGTCCCCCTGTGCAGATGACTGATGGTTCTGCGGGGAGGCGGGCCCGGGGGCTGGCAGGCCATGGGAGGGCACGGCAGGGCCCGGGTTCCAGTCCTGCTGTGGGGGACACCCCACCTGCACCCCGGGCCAGCTCAGCACCTGAGGGCTGAGACGACCGGCCCCCTCGGGCTGGGACCACGGCGGCCAGCGAGGCCTCACCAGGAATTGTGGTCAGTACCGCTGTGATGCAGTGTCTTTAAACAGCCTGACAACATCAAGGTCAATCCCAAAGGTCCGTCCCACGGAGGAGGGGTCGGGGAGAGGGGAGCACAGCAGTCCGGGCGCGTGCTGGCTCAGCGCGGGCTGAGGCACCCCGAGGAGCTCAACAGCACCGGGGGCCGCACGGCTGTCCCCGGCCCTCACCTAGACCGCGCCCTGTCGGATGCTGTCCCGATTCAAAATTTCATTTTGCTCCATGGGGATATGTTCGGACTTATTTTGATGTTTTAGGATGTAGCATTAAAAGACCGTTTGTCTTGGTTACCCAGTGTGGGGGTGCCTCAGCCTAGCCCCAGCCCTGCTACCACTCCCGGCCCCTGGCCCCTCCTCGTGATGCCAGGACACCAGAGACACCCCTCCCAACCCCCAAGGACTCGGGCCCAGCGCTCCTCCGTCCCCCAGGCCCTTCTGCCCTCCCGCTTCCGGGAGCCCCTGCCCTGGCCCCCAAGCCCAGCCCACTGCTATAGCCCCTCCCAGTTGCACCTGGGGACCGAGCCCACCACCCCGGAGGACTCAGGCTGCCACCTGGAGGAACCACGGTGGCGTCCGGCCGGGTCCCTCCTCACCTGGGAGTGCGGGCGGAGGCGGGGGCGGTGTGCCCAGATCAGGGTCATCTCCCGGCTTCGCGGTGAGCGGAGGGCCTGCGCGCACGCGCATGCGCGCCGGGTCGCCTGGAGGACGCCCTGTGGATGCGATTTTCCCGCCTCCTGGTTGGCAGGTGTGCGCCGAGCCCGCCCGCCCTCCGCGGCGGCGGCGGGAGCGTGGCCTTGACCGGTGGTGGCTTCTCCAAGCGTCTCCCCCGGAGCGCGGAGCTTGGGAAGCTCTCAGAGCCTTACATCTCTCATGAGTTAATAATGAATGAATCTCCTTGATCATTTTGCTGACACCGAGCTCTAACATGTGGTGTCCGCGGCGATAATATATCGCAACCGCAGATAATACCTTGAGTGACAGCTCAGCAGAAGGCACACGCGGAGCAGTCAGGGTGCCCCGTGGCGGGGGGCCCGCTCCGCACACGCCAGGGAGGCCGGGTGGGGGCCGAGGGGCCAGGTGTGGCGACCCCGGCCCACCCTGCACTCCCGGAGTCGTGCCGTGCGGGCAGGCGCTGGGAGGAGGGGCCCTTCGCGGGCCCGGAGGGGTGCGGGGCAGCCGCATCCCCACCAGTCACTGGACCTCAAAGCGCCCGGCGGTGAGCGGTACCGAGGGGCGGGCGAGGCAGCTGATGCCTCGTGTCCGGCGGCCTCTCGGGCGAGTGGCTCTGGCGTCACTCTCAACGTGAGGGTCCCTGAGACCGGAACTGTGGCGTGTCGGGGCAGCAACAGGCCTGAGAAGGGTGAGGGGCGATTTGGGGTCCTCCAGCCCTGCCCCGTAGGACAGAGGTGGGTGGGGGGAGGTTCGAGCGGGGGCAGGAACGGCCCTCCTGGGTGCTGGGGAGGAGCTGGCACCGTCCAGGACAGGGCTCCGCGCCCTGGGCAGCGCTGGAGAGGCCGCAGGGCACCACCATCCCCAGTCACTCCGAGGGGACCCGCTCAGGGAGGCCTCCATCACCCCCCTCTGCCAACTGGCCAGCGGCGGCGAGCGCTTGACCCAGGGCGGGCCTCGAACTGTGACTGAGCCCAGCACCCCTCTGGGAGAAAGGAGGCCGGAAGGGGAGGGGCTCCCCCAGAGAGCAGGCGCAGCTGGCCTTCCTCTTGTCGCCCCCGGCGCCCCGAAACCAGGAAAATTAGAAGCAACAGCTCTGCCTGAGGAGCGGCTCACGCAGGCCCGAGGGAATTAAAATAGATTCTGTGTTAACAGCGAAGCCAAGCCCTTGGGGCCCACGCAGAAGCAGAAGCCGGGGACCCCTCCGGGCCGGCGGCCTGCAGCGGCTGGGCCTGGGGCGCTCCCTCCCCTCTGCCCCTTCTCCGCTCGTGGCCTTTCAGCCTCAAGCCATCCTCCCGGGCCAAGGCCGGCTCAGGCCGCAGTGCAGACTGATAGGAATTTCCAGAAGCAGCCCTGTGGGCCGTGGGCCTGGAGCGACCTTGCTGGTGGTGTATAGGTCACCAGTATGGAGGTGCCGGGAGACACCCCCGCACCCGGGGTCCCCACACCCTGGAATCACTTGCAGCTGCCTGACTAACTCCCCGCTTTGGCCAATCTGCTGGGTGAAAAATGGCATCTCTTTGAAGTCATTGCCAGTTCATCTAAGTAATAGCGAGACGGCGCTTTTAAAAATATATATTTATTTGCCATTTCGTTTTCTCTTTTGTGAACTGGCTATTCAAAGTCTTTGCCCATTTTCCTATCGCTTTTTCTATCTTTTTCTCATCGACCGGTGGGTGTTCTTTATGTTCTAAGAATGAATATTCTGTGGATTGTACACACCGAAACCGCCTCCTCTGCTCTTTGACAAGTGGCTTCTTCCCGCAATGTAGCTACTTTGTAATTACATTGTAATCACTTGAGATTCATCCGCGCTGTTGCTTGTGCTGTAATCCGTCCCTCCTGGCTGCTGGCGCAGGCTCCATCGGATGGGTGGGGTGTCCCACAACTCGTTTGTCTATCTGCGTGTCCACGTGCAAGTCTGCTTGGACACACGTGTGCCTTTCCCATGGGGAGGACACTGGGTCGTCAGGTCACTGTATGTGTAACTTTTAGGAAACCATCAAACTCTTTGTTCCAAAGTGGTCATACCCGTTTACATCCCCCATCGAATATCCAGCCCGTAGCAGAGAATATTCCCATCTCTTCACTTTTCTAGAAGAGTCCGTAGCGAATTGATATTGATATTATTTCTTCCCTAAGTGCTGGGTAGAATCAACCAGTGAAGGCTTTAGGGACCCCAGTTTCTCTGTGACAAAGTCCTTAACTACAAATTTAATTTCTTTCATCGATATAGGGCTATTAGGTTATTTATTTCTCTTTGAATGGGTTTGTGTCTTTCAAGGAATTGGTCCATTTCATCAAAGTTTTCGAATTTATTGGTGAAGGTTGGTTCATGGTTTTCCTTTATCATTGTTTGATTATCTGTAGGCTCTGTGGTGACGTCACCTTTGAAAATCCCGATATTGTAATTCGTGCCTTCTCTCATTTTTTTCCTAATTAGCCTGGTTAGAGGTTTATAAAATTTATTCATCTCCGAGATCTGGCTTTTGGCTTCATGGATTTTCTCCGTTGTTTTTATATTGTCTATGTCATCGATTTTCAGCATAATGTCTATTATTTCATTTCTTCTGATTAGTTTGGGTTTGATTTCCTCTCCCGAGTTTCTTAAGGTGAAAACTGAAGGCATGGCGTTTAGACTTTTCTTATTCCCTAATGTAGGCAACTATTGCTACGACTCTGTGGCATCCCCGAAATTCTGATACATTGCATTCTTGTGTTAATTTGGTTCAAAATATTTTCTAATTTCTCATTTAATTTTTCCTTTGACCAGTGCACACGTTAATTTTCCAATGTTTGGAGATGTGTCATATGCCTTTCTATTCCTGATTTGCAATTTAATTCCATTACGGCCAGAGAACATATTTGATACGACTTGAATCCTTTTCAATACATTGCGAATTGTTTTATGGCCCAGAATATGGTCCAGCCTGATCAATGTTTCATACGCATTTGGAAATAATGTGTATTCCGCTGTTGGTGGTGGAATGTTCTGTAAATGTCAGTTAAATCAAGTTGGTGGGTGATGTTATCCAAAGCTTCTACATACATAGTGTTTTGCTGTCTACTTCTATTATCAAGAAGCGTATTAAAATCTCCACCTATAGTTGTGGATTTTTCTTCTTCTCCTTCCAGCTCTATCGGTTTTTCCTTCATGCATTTTGAGGCTGTTATTAGACACATCAACATTTAGGGTATGACTTGGCCCTTTCATCACTGTGATTTTTTTTTTTCTGATAATATTGTTTTCTCAAAATCTAATTTATCTTACATGAATTTAAGCTACTTCAGTTAAAAAAAGTAGAGAGTATTTTTACAGAAAAAAAAAAGATGAGCAGGACGTACAGAGAGCTCCCGGGCATCCCCGCCTCGCCCCGGCTGTCCCTGCGGCTGACATCTTGCCTCCGAGGGGTGCGTTTGTTACACCTGACATCGTCGATCACAGACCGTCATCTACGTTAGAGTCACTCTGGGCGTCGCACAGTCTGTGGGTTGCACGGAGTGCACTGTCACGCGTTCATCGTTACATACACAGAATAGTGTCACTGACCTGAAGATCCTGCGCGTCCCCCCTACTCACCCCTTCCTCTCCCAGGGGATGTGATTATACAGATGGCAACATTTAAATCTAACACCTTGCTATTCTCATCCAGTTCTCCTTTCTGTTCATTGTTCCATTTTCTCTGCCTTGTTTTGTATTAGCCGAACTTTGTGATTCTATTTTAGATCCATCGTTGGCCTATTCACTATCAGGCTTTGTTGATTAATTTCAATGGCTGCTCTAGGGTCTGTCCTATGCACCTTCAGCTTACCACGGCCTACCTGTACTTCTCAAATAGCATCGTCCCAACAACACACTGACTGCTCTTGACCCCGCCTCCAGCCCCTGTGCTATCGTCGTCTGCCCGGAGGGCTTTCTTCAATGTTTCTTGGAGCTCAGGGCTGTGGGCGATGAATGCTTGCAGCTCTGGTATGTCTAAAAAAAGTCTTGATTTCACCTTTATTTCTGAAGGACGTTGTTGCTGGGGGTGGAATTCTAGGCTGACAGCTCTCCCTCCAGTTCGTGGAACCACGTCACTCCGGTGTCTCTCACCTCCGTTATCTGCGCTGGGCGGTCAGCGGCCATCCCCGCTGTCGTCCTTCTGTGTCTTTCCCTCCAGCCACCTGCTTTTAAGATGTCCCCTGGTCGCTGGTTTTGAGCACTTTGAGTGTGACGTATCTCGATGTCATTTCCTACATGATTTTCTGCCTGGAGTTTGTTGACATTCTTGAAGTTCCAGGTTGCATTAATTGAGTTTTTTTTTTTTTTTTGCCATGTTTCTTCAAATATTTTTACTGCTCTCCCCTTTGGGGGACCTCAGTGACACACATATTAGGCTACCTGAAGTTGTTCCCCAGCTCCCTGATGTTTCTCTTTTTTTTCATATTTTTAAAACTCCCTCTTCCATATCACTTCCATTTTGGATGGTTTCTATCGCCATGTCTTCAAATTCACCAGACTTTTCTTCTGCAGTTCAGATTTGCCCTTAATCCCATCCAGCATCTTTTGTCTCACATGTTGACATTTTCATAGTTACGAGTCTTATTTGAAAATCTATTTATTTATTTATTTATTTATTTATTTATTTATTTATTTATTTATTTGGCAAGGCGACCCCTGGTTGACCTCACAGATTGCAAGGACCTTGTCAGCATATAATCCCTTATTTTATTTATTTATTTATTATTTTTTTATGCCTACAGCACCCGGTCTTCCCAGGCGGTCTCCCATCCAAGTACTAACCAGGCCCGACCCTGCTTAGCTTCCGAGATCAGATGGGATCGGGCTTGTTCAGGGTGGCATGGCTGTAGACGGAGTCTTAGTTTCATATCTTCTATGTCTCTACTTAAATTTTTTGCTTCTTTCAGTAAAATTTATATTTATTCATTCTATTTCCGCTTACTTTTTGAACACATATACTTGTGTCCCATCTGCTAATTCTAATAGCTGCATTTCAGATTGATTTCTATTGATTCCTTCTCCTCGTTCTTGGTGATTTTCCTGCTCTGCTTCATGCTTGGTCATGTTTTGGTGGACGTCAGATATTCTGAGCTTTATTTTGTTGGGTGCTGGATAGTTTATATTCCTATAAATCTCTTTGACTCTTGTTCTGGAATTCGGTTACGGTACTTGGAAAGCGTTTGATGTTTTCAGGTCTTGCTTTTAAACTTTGTGGGGCGGGATCGGAGAGGCCCCGGGTCTGTGGCTGACCACCCTTCTGCTCCAGGGAGGACCCTCTGTGTACTCTGCCCGACGTCCCATGGGTCGGTCACGAGGCTCCCCAGGGAAGCTGGTGTGAGCGCGGAGCACCTCGTGAATCCCTCCATGTGGGCCTTCCCCAGCCTCGGTCAGCTTCCTCACACGCATGCGCTGATCAGGGGGGACCCTCGGAAGCTCCCCCGACACCCCTGTCTGTGAAGCCCCTCCCCTCTGGCGCGCCGTCCAGGTTCTCTGTCCCCTGTACTCAACTCAGGGAGACCAGCAGGTCTCTTCCTCCTGTCGTGGCCTGCGGACTCTCTCACGGCTGAGAGCTGGGGTGATCGCGGGGCTCCCTATGTTCCCATTTCGCAGGGACCACCGTTCTCCTGGCGCTCAGTGGAATGAACAGTGTGGGTCCCCATTAGTTCTAATTTGGGGCTTGTTTCATGTGGACCCCGTTACTTCATCTTCGCTGGAGGCAGCCGTCTCTGCTAACCCTTTCTGTTCCGGTGGACCGAGCAGCTTCGTTACCCGGCTGCTTCTGATCTGGGGACGCATAGGGTCCTTTATCTCCTAAAAATTGTTTCTCTCCTTTCTCACCCAGTGGGAGGGTCTCCATCTCCACCCCCACCCTCTTCTGTTTTTATCTCTTTACGTCTCTGCGCTGTGTCACAGGTGAATCCTCATCCAGTTCACCTCCCCTCGCTCTGTCACGGTCCTTGTGAGGGTTATGTCATCCTTCGCATTTTGTTTTTGCTAATTCTGTTTCTTTCTCTCTCTCTCTTTTTTTTAAATCCTGGATTTTTATTGCTTATGCATAATCATTTGATCTTTTTTCTGCTTTCGCCCCGTCATTTCTTATTCTTTCTTAATAATAACGGCACCTTCGTTAATCTCCTGAAGGAATCCGAACAGGCTTATGTTAAAGTCTTCCTTGAGCTGCTCCATAGAATCGATCATTATCTGGAGTGAATTTGTGTTCCCGCTGGCGGTGTTTTTAGTTGCTGTATTTGCAGAGGCTGGATTATCGCCTCTCTTGCCGAGAGAGAGGTTGAGGCGGAGGGGGCGGCTTGCTGAGGGCCCCCCGTGCCACCGCCTCGGCAGCGGGCACACTCGGGCCCTGGTCACAGGCAGTGCTGCGCTGGGTCAGACCCACCGCCCCCACGGCCCCCCACCCGGCCCCCCACACGGCCCCCCACACGACCCCCCACACGGCCCCCCACCCGGCACAGACTTCCTCTATGGAAAGGCGAAGGGGAACAGTCTGGGAGCGAGGTAAAGGGCATGCTGTTGTTTTCTCCAGTTTCCCAATACCATCAAGTCTCTCTAGCCGAAAGGAATATCAGGAGCGAGGCAGAGGGGCAGCCCCCAAAAATGTGAACCAAACCCACGTCTCCCCACCGGCATCCGTCACCAGCAGGCCAGACGCCCAGCGGCCGCCCCCCAGGGCTCCTCTGTTCCTTCCCAGTCCCTGAGCCCCCCCCCAGCCCTCCCCCGTCCCCCCGTTTCGCTGTGCTGATCGCATCCCCTCCCCTGCGCAGGCCCCCGCCCGGACCGTCCAGCTCTGCTCCCGGGCTGGCTCTCCGAGACCCGCACTCTTCGCGTGCCTTGGAATTTGCTTTGAGACCCACAGATAGTCGCAGGGGCTTTGTTTGTTAGTTTGTGTGTTTGCTTTGACTTTTCTCTCTCTTTCTCCTTCTCTCTGTGTGTGTGTGGGTTTCTGGGCCCCTCACCCATCCCCGCATCCAGAATCAAGGGCAGGCTTCATGAGAGTGGAGGGGGGGCTCCCGCCCCTCGGTCCCTACACAGACCCCGGGGGCTGAGCTCCTGGCAAAGCTGCTCTCTGCTTCTCCCACGCACATGCCTCCTCTGGGCACCCAAGGCGCCAGGGGACCGCACTTGGCCTTGTCTGTCTGCTGCTGCCTTTTGCGGGGGGAGGTGCAGGGCAGGGAGAGGCAGCCCTGGCTCCCAGCGGAGCGGCCAGCCAGGTCCCGCTGTCTCACAGAGACTTTTAGTGCCATTTACCTGTGGGAGTCTAGCATCCAACCCTCGCGACCTATTTCTGAACCCTGAGCCTGCTGCGCCTGTGGCTTCAGCTCCATTCACTGCTCTGCGTTTCTTTCCTAAAAGACACTGGGCTTATTCTTCAGCTGCCGCCTGGAAGCCAGCCCAGCTCCGAACCCACCCTCTCTGCTCCCCGGCATCCGCCCCGTTCCTTGCTTCACGCTTTTGCTCCTGTCAGAACCTGCCCCCCGGTCTGACCCCATCTTTGAGGCTCAAGCAGATGTCGCCTCCTCCGGGAAGCCCGGGAGGATGTCTCTCTTTTGCACTCAGCTCAGGTTTGGCTTCTTTTCTGTCTCCCTTGCGGAGGGTGGGGGGGGAGGGGCTGTGCCTTGTCTGTGGCTGGGTCCCTGGCCTCAGCGCAGCACCAGCATAGAGTAGGTGATTCATAAATGACATTAAGGACAAGTGCGTGACAGTCCTCATAGCAGGGGCTATCGGCAGAGTCCCAAGACCCTTCCCCGCTGAGCCTCATCTTGGACACTCGATGCCACACGCGCCCTGCCCCACACAGCAGACTGCACGTGCCCTCGACACGCCAGCTGCCGGGGGCACCGGGCAGCTCAGGGGCACGAGATGGGGCCTGGGCATCAGCAGAGCCTGCGGGAGCCTGGGGTCCACAGTCAGGAGTCGCCACGCTCGGGACAGGATGGACGCCAGCGGAGCGAGGGGCCCTGGCTGGGGCGTGGCCTCCTGGAGTGCACGGGGACCTGCCGGGAAGCCATCGCTGTCCCCAGGGGGAGCGGGGTCTGCAGAAGGTCCTGGGGGGGGCGTGGTGACAGGAAGCGTGGCGTCGAAGGCGACAGCCAGGTCTGGATCCCGAGCCCGGTGCCTGGCTGGGGAGAGGGGACGGGGCAGGAGGTAGCGGGGGCTGGGGGGCGGGGGAGGGGTGACGAGTCGTGGACACACAGGGGTCCAAGAGCCGAAGGCCCCGGGGCAGGAGCGCGCGCGGAGGGCCGGACTTGGAGGGCTGGACTTGGGGGGCCGGACTTGGGGGCCCAGGGCCCGTGGGCGGCGTTCGGAACCACGGGAGCACCGAGTCGTTTGCAAACTAAACGAACACTCTGGGGTGAAGCCCCAGTGACGATACTAATTACACCGCTGCCCCCGCGGCTGCCACTGCAGGGGAGACTGCGGAGTCCCTCAGTGCTCGACGTGGCTCGCGGGTCCCGGTCCCCACGGCTGTCTCTGCTCGGGCAGCGGGCGCCTCGTCGGACCTGCAGCTCCCGCCGTCCACGCTGCGGCCGCACCCAGCACCCAGCACCCAGCCCGAGCGTCACCTCGGGGAAGGTCCCCCCGGCCTGGGACTTCCACGACACGGGCGGCCGAGGGTGGAGCCCGGGGCAGAGCCAGCCGGGCACACGCGGGGGGCAGGGCGGGCGGAGGGCTGCGGCATTGCCGGCTCACTCCCTGACATCTCCCGGGTCTGAAGACAAACCGGGTCTGAAGACAAACCGTTAAAACAGAGACGTTTCCTGTCCCCCCAGGCGGCGGCTCGGGGACAGATGGAGACATCGCTCGCCCGCCGCTCAGCGCCCGAGGGAGTCATCTCGGCGTTATTCCGTTGTTTTCTTTTTGAGGTTATTTTTAGTGTTCTTGGAAAGATCTGATTCCAGACACACAGAGCGAGCACGCGGCCCCTGGTCGGCTCGCTCCTGGAGCCAGACCCACCGCGCCCCGCCCGGGCCCGAGCCCCAAGCCACCCGTTCTGGTTTAGAGGGAGCAGCAGCAACGGATGAAGCCGGGACTCGGGTCTCCAGCTGCACGCGCCGCGGCTCAGGGGCTCGACGGCCACCTGCGGCCGGCGGCTACGGCGCTGGACGGCACGGAGAGAGGACGTACCACAGCTCACGGGACAGAGCCGGACACGCCCCCCGTGAGCCGGGGGACCCCGGGCCGCCTCCAGGCTGACAGTGCCCCCTGGTCATTGTCTCCGGTTGTCCCCACGTGGCCAGTCTCGGCGTCCAGGCCGGGGGAGAAAGCGGAGCCTGGCGCGCTTCCTGGAGGCAGCCTCCCGCCGCCCTCAGCGCCCCAGCTGCCCCTCAGTGACAACCAGGCCGCCCCCACCCAGCAGCCACTGCAACCGCGAGGGGCCCCGGGGGGCAGGACACGTCAGGACACGTCAGGCGGTGCACCCGCCTCCCGGGGGACGCAGGCACCCCACACCCAAGCAGACTATAAAGGGACATCGTTCCGGGCACCAGCAGGACGACGGGGACGGTGCTGGCGAAGGCTTTTCCCGTCTGCCGATCGGACGTCATTCCAGGCCAGCTGCTCGTGTGCACCCACCCCAGACCTGTCCCCGGCAGCCGCTGTGTCCCACCCCTGTCCCAGACGCCATGCAGCGATGTGACGCAGGCATGGCCTCCGCCCTCGAGAGCGCGGCCAGGCGCCAGCTCGGGGTGCCGGGCCCGTCCCCTGCAGGGACGTGGCAGAGGCCCCTCTCACGGTGGCAGTGAGAGGAGCCGAGCCGAGCCCGGGCGCAAGCAGGAGGCGCGGGCACAGGCCACCCGCGGAGGGCTTCGTCCAGGGGCCTGGTGCCGAGCGTGGGGTCTTCCACAGGGGGCCCCGGGAGCAGGACTCGATCCGGGACCCGTGGGTGCTGCCGCCCGGGGCGTCACGAGGCCACTGCTGAGCCGCCCGCTACCCGAGGTTCCTGTGACAAAGTGAGCCCTCGCTGCGGCTGGCCCCATGCCCGGCCTGGACACCGACGGGCGGCTCAGACGCCCCCTCCCCGGCTCATGTGAGCGCCCATGTCGGCACGTTCACGCACGCCTGCCAGGTGGTCACCAAGGCAACCCCCGAGAGGGACGTTGTATCCGTTACCTGCGGCTGCGTGACAACTCGGCCCGCCACGTGGTGACTCAAAGTCACAACAGCGGACACCTCACCACTTGTGTCCAGAAGCTGGGCCATCAGCTCCGGTGAGGTCGCCGCTGGCCCCCTTGGGGAGTTCCCTGAGACTCTCCCATGCTCGTGGGCGGCGTGCAGCCCTGCGTGGGCTCTGGACGGAGGCCTCGGTCCCTGGCTGGCCGCTGGCCGGTGGCCACCTCTGTGCCTTGCCACGTGGCCCCTCGGAGCAGTTCTCACTCGGTGAGGACGGGCGGTGACCTGGCCGCGGGCTCCGTGTTGCGTGTGTGTGTGTGTGTGGGGGGGGCTGCGACCCGTCACCTGGGCCGGAAGCAAGTCATCGGCCCCAGTCCGCCCTCGAGAAGGCCACACAGGGACGTGCGTCCCGGGCGGGGGTCCCCGGGGCCGTGCCCGATGGGCCCACCACAGGTCTTGTCTCTCCTTACTTGACTCGGGGGGAAACCGAGGCCCCGCGAGGTCCGGCGGCCGCCCACAGTGGCCGACCCGGATGGTAACCCAGTCCGAGGCTGCTTGTCGCCTGCCGATGCCGGGGAGGCCTGGGTGGCGGCTCACGCTGTCACTCCTGGAGCACAGGCCCCTGCAGCAATGAGATGTGACGTCCCTTAGTGCACACAGGGCCTGGGCGGATGGAAGCGATTTCATAAATATGTAAATCGCTGTGTCCTGCTCCCCCAGAGTGGGCGGCCCGCCCGGCTCCCCGCCTCACCTCGGCCGCGGTGCTCACAGCCGCAGTGCCCGGGCATCGGCGGGCTGGCTAACGAAGTTAGTGTCCCCCGAGGAACCTGATCCAGCCGAGCGGGCGTCTGCCCCACCTGCCCGTAGCCAGCTTTCCCGGGCGGGGGCGGGGCGGACGGGGCCGGGGATGGGGTAACCCTGGGCCCCGGTCTCTGGGGTGCATGCCCCTGGCTGGGAGGGGAGGCAGAGGGCTCAGAAGGCACCGGCCCACCCCCCGAGCTGACAGATGAGGGGACCGAGGCCCAGGGTGGTGCCACGGCTTGTCCAAGGACAGACAGAGGCTCGGTGCAGCCGCACCTTTGGGTCCCCCGTCCTCCTGGCCGTCCCATTAATGCTGGCATGCACTTGTCACTAGAGCTGGCATGCACCTGGCACTAGAAGGCCCGGCCGGCACACTCAATGGTCCTGGTGCGAGCCCCACCCCCACCTCGCCCCCCTGTTCAGAAAGGCAGCAGGCGGGGTACTCTGGGTGGGACACGACGGTCCAGGGCGACCCCTCTGGTCCCGGGTAAAGTGGTGCGTGAGGCTCAGAAGGCCCATCAGGAGCCGCCCGCTGCCCTGGACGGCCAGAGGTCCCCACAGCCCAGCGAGGAAAGCACCGCTGCCCACAGGGAGCACCCATGCCCAAAGGGAGCACCACCGCCCACAGGGAGCACCGCCGCCGCCCACAGGGAGCACCGCCGCTGCCCGTCACATCCCCCCACGCCTCTGAGTGCAGAAATCGACTCCACGCGACCCTTTCACATGAAGACTGGGGAGGCTGGCAGTGCAGGTGGGAGGCAGCTGTGTGAGTCATTCCCGAGGAAACTGGAGGAGGAAGCAGAGGGAGAGGATGGGAGGAAGGATGGAGGAAGGGCGGGGGAGGGGCCGGGCATGTCAGCTTGAGCGACTTCAGCTCAGAGTCCCACGTAGCCTGCCGGGCTGGGAGAGGGCAGCCTGCAGCAGCTTCAAGGTCACCGTCCAGGGCCCTGACGCCGCGGCCTGAGGCTGGCTGAGTGTTCCGGGGAACAGGGCTTTGCTCACCTCTGCGCACAGGTGGGGAAGAGACGTGGGGACCAATGAGGGGACCCGTGCCCAGGGCTGGGAAACGGAGCGGGCAAGGTGAGGGCCGAGAAGGACGTTTCCAGGAGAGACAGCACGACCCCGAGGGCAGAGCTGGGGCCTGAGAGAGGACAGGGTCGCTCTGGCCTGCTGGGGACAGGGGCTGCCCAGTGCGGGCGGCCGGGGGAGGCTGAGGCCACATGGCAGCCAGTTTGGGAAGAGTGGAGGGGACTGTCCACTCCCCTCATTCTCCACGAGGGCAGACACCGCTGGGGCTCGCCCTCCTCCCTCTGTCCCCTCCACCCCTGCCTGGCGGAGAGCTCACCTGGATGACGGAGTCGGCCTCGCCCCCGCCTCCCCGCCTGCAGCCCCCGCCTCCCCGCCTGCGCCCTCTGCCCTCCCGGAAGCTCCGGACGGACGCTCTGAAACAGCCAGGACGGCTCACTCCGTGCTGAGGACCGAGCCGGCACCGGCCACCGCCGGCCGCTCACATCCGCACCGGCTAGAGAGTGTGGGGACCGTTTCCGAGCGAGGACCGGGGCGCACAGATGCTGAGTGACTTGCCCACGGCCACACCCCTGGAGAGAGAGCAGGGATCGGCTCCGGACGGCTCGCCCCAGGCGCGGTGCTGCCAGGCCGTGCAGGGGGAGGACAGTCCTCAGCCTGACCTGGGAGGACGGCCGCCGGGGGACCTGCCAGGCCGCCCCCATGCTCCTCGGCCAGCGGGGGGCTCAGCCGTGGGGGCCCAGCGCCCCCCGCCCCCCGCCCTGGGTCCTCCTCCAGCCTCCGCTCTCGCTGCCTCCTCCAGGCTGGGCGTGCAGCCCCCTCGGGCAGTCCCGGCTGAAGGGCCCGCCCTAGCGCCAGCTCGTTCCCCGCTGGGCACCGAGGACCTGCCAGGAGCGGTCGGACCTCGGGGCGCAGAAGCGCACGGAGCAGAGGCGCAGGGAGCCCCAGCGCAGGCAGCGAGGCTGAGCGGGCTGAGCCGAGGGCGTGCGGTGCGGGTGGGTGGGAGGCGGGGAGCAGGGTCTGCGTCCCGCCGGCTACGGGCACCGCGTGGGTTTGCGGTTTGTAAGGAAGTGACTCAATCTGATGTGTGTTTTTAAGAAATGACCTTGGCCATGGCGTGGCGAAGGGGTTGGAGGTCAGAGGCTGGAACGGGGCCTGGGGGGTGGGGGGTGATGCCGAGTCCCCAGGGAGGGACGGTGGCGGCGCGGCCGGGGGAGGCAGCAGCTGGGGTGCGGAGAAGTGGGCACTAGTGAGAGCCGCCCGGAGTGAACGTGGCAGGTCTGGGTGGCGGCTGGAACAGGGGGAGAGCCAGGGAGAGGGAGGGAGGGACAGCCCGGCTGCTGGCCTGAGTGAGGGGCTACGGGGTGAGCCCGCGGTGGGCGGCCTTGGTGGCAGGCTTGGGTGGGGCAAGGGCGCGTGAGCCCCGTTCTGATGGCCAGCGGACTCTGTGGCCCCCGTGGCTCCCACCCTCACAGGCCCCAGGCCGGAGGACAGCCCGCCCGCCCCGGGGCCCAGAAGCCCAGTGCCCAGAGCCCACGGCTCATCCCCCACCTGCTGGGCAGACGTGAGCCCCACGTGGCTCTCGCCCACGGCAGACGCCCTCGCTGGACCAAGGCCCGGAGGCAGGTGCGGCCCCCGTCCCCAGGCCCTCCGTGGTCCCACCCGGGCTCCTCGTGTGTCCTTCCTCCCGCAGACCCTGGCCCAGGCGGCCAGGCGCTCGATGGCACCGGGCCATCGAGAGGGACCAGCCCCGCCCAGGCCCCTTCCCGCTGCTGGTGGCCAGGCGCCCCTTGTACCCCCCCCCACGTGATCCTGCGGCCTCCCTGCCCCCGGGCGAGGCCCACCCGTGGGTCCCAGGGCCCTTTAAGGAACGCAGACCTCACGAGCACTTTGGAGAGTCCGGGTTGTGTAAATATTCATCACTTTTATCTGTAGCTGCCCTGGGTTTTAGGTAAAACGCTCTGGCCTTCTGGCGTCCCTTTGATGGAGGCGTGACAAGGCCACGTGTGGCCAGGGGCCTGGCTGCCCACAGCCAGGTGGGTTTCCCCAGGTCGGGGCTCAGCGGAAGGCGGGGCGGGGCGGACAGGTGCCCCACCTGTGGCTCCTCAGCCGGTGGCGCTGAGCCCGGACCCCACCCGCGCTCCTTCTGCACCAGGGATTGGGCACGAGAAGCCCAGGCACTCGCTCAGAGGCTGGAAGTGGAAAATTTTCTGATCCTCCAGGCAAAGTCTCCCTTCCTCCTTCTACAGTTTTTTTTTCCCCCAACAGGAAAAGACTCTTCATTTGGATCCCTTCCGATGCAGATGTGTGAAGACGCTCGAGCCTCAGGCTGAGCGCTTTCTATTGACTGGAAAACACGGGCTCCAGCGAGAACGCAGCGCGGGGGGCGGCGCCCCCACCCCCACCCCCACACCCCGGGACGGCAGGAACCCAGCCGCGGGGCCCCAGCGCCCCCTGGGAGCGGGAGCCGGCACTGCGTCGCGGGGTGGGCCGCTGGATGGGGCTGGGAGCCTGGGCCAGGAGGCCCTGGGGCCACCTGCCTGTCAGGGGACACAGCGGACAGCGGGGGCAGCAAAGCCCAGCCCAGCCCAGCCCAGGTGGCTTTGAACAAATCCTTCTGTCTCCTGCGTCCCCGGCTTCCCCACATGCTAAACTGGGGAAAAGCTGGTGCACACCCTAAGGGCCCTTTGAATCAGCCCGTGACCTCGGGGGAGCCAGCGGCCTCGCTGGGTGAGTCACACGCACGGCTGCCTGGTAGCAGCCAGCAGGGGTCCCCGCCGGTGTGACGAGTAGGCAGGAATGAGGACCAGAGGCGTGACTTAGAGCACAGGCCACAAGGACCAGAGGGACGGCCCAGCCTCGCCCCTCTCCTGGGCGGGGGGAGGGGGGGAACCCTGGCCTCAGGCCGTGAGACCCTGGCCACCCTCTGAGCATGCGTGCTGGAAGTGAGACACCTTGCCCGCCACCTGCCACACACGCCTTCTCCCAGCTGGTGGCCCACCGGTGGGTCCAGGGCTGAGTCGCCGAGGGCAGGAGAGGAGCCAGGACCCAGACGGGGCCCCCAGGCCCGTCCCAGCGCGAGGCTTCGGAGCCCGGGGCCCAGGCGGCCCGCCCGAGCCACAGAGGGGTCTGACGGGAGGAGTGGGCATTGGGGTGTGTGGGGTTGTACAGGTGGGAGGTAGGGGTCCCAGCCCTTTCTGTCCTCTCCAGGGTCTGGGGGACAGATTGTCACTCAGGGACCCAGAAACGGTCACTGGGCAGGGGGTGGGGCCCGGGCTGAGGAGGCCGAGCTGGCTCAGGGTGGAGGGGACCACACCGGGGGCAAAGAGGGGGTGGGGAGGTGCTTTTAAAAACACCCAGAACAACCCAAAGCAACAAATTGTCTTCTAAATGAGAAGCTGCCTGCCGGCACCCCAGGGGAGTAAATCTGTCCTCATCCCCGTCCTCGTCCCCGTCCTCGTCCCCGTCCTCGTCCCCGTCCTCGGCTGCAGTGACTCAGGCCCCGAAAGGCCACCTTATTAAAAACCATCCCTCTGCACGGGGGGTGGGTGAGGGAGAGGGAGGGGGAGCCGCCGGGCTCCTGGCAATGAACCTAGGACTGCAGCAGCGGTGGAGGTGGCTTCTCTGCGGCCTGGGGCCCGGCCAGGGGGACAGGGAGGGCACCCCAACATCGCTCTTCGTGGAGCCGGGACCCCGGGAGTCACCAGGCCGAGGATCCCCACAGCCCTGCACGCACAGTGGTGAGGGCACCGTGGGGTCCGGGCTCCCCACGGCACACCCACGCCTGGGCCAGGGACGAGCCCCCACCCGTCTCTGGCTTTGGGGTGCTGAGCCCCAGCTTCTATTCCTTCCCAATCACACCACAGCCCCCCAGACTCCCAGGCAGAGTCAGAGGCCTTGTAGATGAGAAGGACAGACGGAGAAGGACAGAGAAGGTGACATAACTCACCTAAGGACATGGGACCGGAAAGCAGATCCGCCTCCCACAGCGTCCGCTCCGTCCACCGCCCACATGGCCCGGAGGTGGCCCCGGAGGTGTCCCCAGACGAGGCTGCAGCCGGGTCTGGAGGCGGGGGTGATGGCACCCCGAGGCTGTGCCCCTCCCTGTCAGCAGTCCCCACGTACCCCTGCAGTTGTGACGAGGCTCTGGGCCGGGGTTTGGTGAACGGCGGGCACCAGACAAGTGTAGGAGGGCCGTGGCGGCCACGTGGGCTGTCCCACGGCCCCGCTGTGTGCCCAGCCCAGGGACTCAGGGCCCTCAGCCAGCGAGACAGTCCTGTCTGCTCAGCATCTCCTTCCCGAGCTCCTGATGCCCGACTCAGGAGGGGAGTGGGCTCTGCGTATTAAACCGTGTGTGACCTGAGTTTTAACCTCCCCGCTGACACCTGGAGTGAGACAGGAGCCCCGGGCTGGCCGAGGAGCCATGGGAGGGGGGGCTGGGGCGGGGCCACCTGGCAAACAGAGTTAGACCGTTGGCCCTGTCTGCCTTGCTCATGGCTGAAGCCTCAAGCCCAGCACGGGCCCGGCCCGGAGGACACCCCAGTGAGCGCGCAGGACACAGGAGGCCGCACCCTCACTTGCTCCTCTGCCTGCGTGGACCCCCAGGGAGTGCTGACCCCCCCCCCACATGGCCCAACCTTGCAGAGCTCAGACGAGAGGGCGTTTCCAAGCAACGGGGTTGCAGCTCTGGTTCACGGCCATCTCCCTGTGCAGACACACGCACACACGCCACGTGTCGCGGGCAGGTGCACTCGCACACCTGCACGCACACTCGTGCTGCTGAGATGTGGTGCCGAGGGCCCCGGGCTGGCCACCTGGTTCTGGCGACACGTCAGCGGACGGACAGGAGCCACGCTGCAGCCCTGGCTCCATCCCTCGCTGCGGCCAGCCAAGCCCCATAGCAGGGTGAAGACCTGCCGCGTGCACCTCCACCCCGCTGCAGGCCCCGTGTGGGAGCTGGGGGGCCTGGCTCTCAGGTGTGCCCCGTTCCTCTGTCCCACCAGGTCCCTGCTGCAAGGATTCTGCCGTGCCCGCCCCGCAGACTGATGGCCTGGGGGTCACCAAAGGGCGAGGGGTCCTCGCAGTGATCACAGAGCTATTCAGGGGGCCCTGCTCCCTGGAGGCTGGGAGACAGAAATTACCATGGCAACGCTTTAGAGACACGAGGAAGCTTCCTCTCCATCCCACCCAATTAAGGGGCTGTTTCCAGGGTCCCTACTATGCATTCAGGGTCCCTACTATGCATTCAGGGTCCCTACTATGCACCCAGGCCTGGGCCAAGGTGCTCAGGGCAGGGGAGGGTGGGGACGAGAGACTTTTCTCTGTCCCAGAAGGCTCCAGTGCAAACTTCACGCATGCCCCGTGCACAGTAGGCCTGGCCACAGCCTGCACGTAGTAGGTGCTCCATGGAGGCCTGCGGAAAGGAGAGGCCCCGTGACCACATCTGCACCCACCCACAGCACCCTTCGCCCTTCCCCCGCTTCATGGGCCGTCTCCCCAGAGGGCAGCACCTGTAAAAGGCTGAAAAGGCTTCTTTTGGGGACAGGGATATGTCAGTCCCGCAGAGGGACCCCCAGAGGCTGTGCCCAGACTCATAGCCGTGCAGAGGGGAGGCTGAGCCCAGAGGACAGAGAATGACAGTGATGGGGGACCCTCGTCACCTGGGGGAAGGCCAGGTGGCAGAGAACAGTCCCTGAGGCAGCTGTGCTCCAGCAGGAGGTGGATTTGGGCCCCGTGTGATGAAGGACCTTGGTGTCACTGCTCCAGAGCATGTCCCCGGTAGCGCCGCCCGCCCTCACCGGCTGTCCCCAGCTCTTGCTGGCGAGGGCCGTGTCCGGCGGGGCTGTGCCAGGCACACGGCAGGCATCGGGCAGGAATCCCCTGGCTGCATGAACAGACGGTGTGTCCTGTGATCAGACCCACGGCCACGGTGTCCCCACCACAAACGCCCGCTTCTCTGGAAGGGGGTTGGGGGCCACCGGGGGAAAGGGGCTGGCAATGCGAACGACGTCTGTGAGCGGGTAAAGGAACAGAGGTGAGCGTTGCTGCCCCCGCCGTGCCTGGGTCTGGGCAGGCACAGAGCGGACTGTGAGCGGTCCCCAGGGGCTCACAGAGGCCGGGGGCGGGGAGGGGACAAGCCTCGGAGGCAGAGCGGGCGCGATGGGGTGCGGCTCAGGGCTGAGTGAGGCCGGCGCAGGCGGGCGGCCGGCGGGGAGCTGGGGCAGGACGATGGAAGCGAAGGGCTCCTGTCGGGATGGACCGCCGATGGCAGGTGGTCCAGCCCGCCCGCCCACTCACCCTCAGGACCCTGCCACGTGGCCGCGGGCACAGACAGGAGCCCAGGGGCTCTGGAGCCATGTTTGGTACCAAGAGCTTGAAGGCACCCACTCAGTGGGAGAGGTGGCCCCCCCGGTGAGCCGCTGCCGGCTGGGGAAGGAGGAAGGTGCCTGGTGGGCAGGAGCCCAGGGAGGCCGGAGCCGGTGGGGACCGGGGCCCAGGGCCTGTCGGGCCGAGGCTGACAGGCGCAGGGAGGGTGTCCATGGCAGCAAGACTTGGACAGTTTGGTTTTGGACTTGATGGAACAGAGACACATCTCCCGAGTCCCAAGCAGGGACTTGTCTCCACAGAGCATCAAGTGGCAGTCTCGTTTTCAAAGAAGGCAGGTGCCGCGCCCCGGGCTCCGCGAAGACCCGGCGGCATTCGGGGTGGCAGAGACGGAGGATGCGGCGACATTCGGGGTGGCAGAGAGCAGAGGGACAGGCATCGGAGATGCAATCAGGGCCTCATTAACATTTTGATTGCGGCGGCAGCTCCCCTGGCGCCTGGGCCTGGACACGCGCATGCACACACACACACGCACACACACACACACACTCACACACACTCACACACGCACACACACACACTCACCCAATCTGGAGCAGAGACTGAGCCGGGAGGAGCACAGAAAAGGAGCAAAACAGACTTATTTTAATAACGCTAAAAATAGCCGTGTCAATACTCCCTTCTGTTTGGGGAACTCGGAGTGTTTTTTTCATGCACCTTCTCAGCTCCGGTCCGTGGCCCGATGGCAGGAGGCAGGCGTGGATTCGGGCGGCCCGCCTTCCGGACCAAGCACCCGACCCCCGGGGCTGCTGTGGGGTCTCTGGGGGGGGGGCCTGGCTGGGGGAAGTTCCCCGGGCTCCTTTGTGCAGTGGAGCTGGCACCTTCTACCCCAGCTGCCTCCAAGAGAATCGTAGACCCAGGGCTCCCCTCTCGCCTAGCAGATGGGTAAACCGAGGCCCGGGAGAACCAGGGACTATGCGAGGTCACGAGGAGAGGAGCTGGGGTGTCTGCACCCAGGGGAGCTCACTGGGGGGCAGTGACAGCATGACCAGCAGCGCTGACCCGCCGCCAGGCCCCACGTGGTGCAGATGCAGAGCCGGGTAACGTTCCGTGGGTCAGGACGAGGACGGAGGCCCGGTGGGGGCTGCGGACTGGCCCCCGGGGCCTGGAACAGACCGGCAGCCCCCACCCCACCAGAGCTCCTCCGAGTGGGCGGTGCAGAGCGTCCCCAGAGGCGGCAGTGTCCACCGGGGCGCCAGGCCTGGTCGAGGTCCAGCGTCTGACTACGTCACCGTCCCCTCTTCCCTCTCCTCCCCCAGCAGCACCTCCCCGTGTCCTCCCCACCCCCAAGGCCCCCGGCACCCTCTCAGCACCCTCAGCACCCTCTCGGGCTGCAGCACCCGCTTCCAGCTCTGCCCACTCTCCCCGGGCTCACCACCCACCACGGCTCTAGCTCTTCCCTGGACCTCCGGTGACTGCCGTCGTCATCTCCAGCACTGTCACTGCCGCCGCCACCATCGTCACCACCAGTGTCATCGTCACCACCAGTGTCATCATCACCATAACCACCATCATCACCATCACTGTTATCAACATCATCATCTCCATCATCGTCATCCCCATTGTCATCACCACCAGTGTCATCATCATCATCACTACCACCATCGTCACCACCACCGTCATCCCCATTGTCATCGTCGCTGTCATCACCATCATCACCACCATCACCACCACCGTCGTCACCCTCATTGTCATCGTCACCCTCATTGTCACCATCACTGTCATGGCCATGGTTGTCACCGTCTCCTGACTGGACCTTCGAGTCCCGTGCCGGCAGAGAACGAGACACGCGTCGTCATGGTCTCATGGACACCGGGCCTGGCACGTGGTAGGTGCTTACTCAGTCTCTGAGGACGATCAGGTGAACAGGCCGACGAGAAAACGGCGACTGGACAGACGCAGGGACGGGCAGGCGGATGGAGGGATGGACAGAGGAACGGGCGTGGATGGGGAGGGCTGGAGTGAAGGGGCGAGTGGCGCCCGCAAGGGGAGCAGGTGACGGCCGAGGCGGTTCCTCCCACACCAGCCTCTGCAGACGCTGAGCGCGCAGTGACAGGGACCTCGCGGTGTGTCTCCCTGGAGCCAGGTATCAAAGCCCCTGGAGGCTGTGCTGTCAATATCCGGGGGAGGCTATCTCTGGAGCCATCAGCAGCGGGCGCCTCCCCTCCCCCGGGCCCTCGGCCCTGCTGGGGCGGGGGCACCTCCCCTCCTGAGCCTACAGGCGTGCAGCTGGCAGGTTCCGTCCCCTGAGCTGGGCAGCTCCTCGCCCGGGTCCCCGGGGGGGCTGGCGGTGTGCTGGGGGCCAGGACGGGGGGCCGGGAGCACCGAGGACGTCCACCCCCTCCCACCCCTCTTCCCGGCCCCGCCTGCCATGGAGCCTCCACGTGGGTACCCAGAGCTCCCGCCCCACCGCCCTGCCCACCCCACCCGCCCCACTGCACATGCGCAGCTGCCCGCTCCATCCCCCGCTCCCAGACGTGGGGCTCCCAGTGCGGGGGGAGGGGGACCCTCAGCCATAGGGCTTGCTCCAGCAGAGGGCTGGGCTCGGTCAAGGTTACACTGCAGACCAAGACGGGTCCCACCGCCAAGCCTCGGCGTCACCACACTCCGCCAGGCACAAAGCACGTCCCAGGCCCCAGTGGGGACAACGGTGAGCCTGCTCAAGGTGGCCGCCGTCACCCCGGCGTACGAGCCGTTCGGGCGGTCAGTGGGGACAGTTCTGCTGCCCCATGAGGCTTCCCCACTCCTGCTGGGGCAGAGGCAGCACCCCTTGGGGAAGGGGCTGGACTCGGGGACTTCTATCCCCCACAGGACTTGCCCAAGCCCAGGCCACCTCCGAGCTCAAAGACCCGGCACCCTCCTCAGACTAGGCTCTCCCTACCGAGGCTGACAGTCTTAGAAACAAAATGTGATCCCCTTAAAATATTAACTCATTAAAAACAGAATAAGCTGTTACAATTTAGCACAAATGACAAGCTTTCATGAAGGCAGCGGTGAGAGGGATTAGCATTAGTTACGTTGTTGCGAATCTCGCCTGCGTCTGGCTGAGCGGAAGCTGCCTCCTCTCATTTCCGCTCCTGCCCTCGGCCCGTTGCGATGGTCCCTGCGATTAAACGTGATGAAGCCACATCCACAGCCTGCGGGCGCCCCGGAGAGGTCTCAGGGGTCCACAGAGGCCCCAGGCCCCATGAGAACCCCTGGCTCGGGAAAACCTGGTGCTGTGATTCCCCCACTCACAGCCGTCCCCCAGGCGGGAAGGGGATCGCCCCCCTCCACCACCCCGGTCCTCTGAGCCTCGCTCTGCCCCAGAAGCGTGGGAGGCCGGCCCTCGGGTGTCGTGAGGGTTAAACGGTAACGGTGCACCTGGCCCAGCCTCGTGCCGGGCCCGCGGGAGAGACTCGGCTCGTCTGGCCCCATTGCAAAGGTCTCGGTGAGTCACCCGGGCGCGGAGCAGGGACGGGGGCTGCTGTGTAAACCAGCGGGAACAAACCATTCCCCTTAGGAGAAGGCGTGATAGCGGTGACAGTCCCTGTCAGCAGACAGAAGGGCAGACGGGTCCACCCTGCATCGCCACGCCACTCTGCCCCGTGCACTGGACTGTGAAGCCGGGTCCCTCACCTGCTCCTCTTCTCCCCCAGAACCCCCTATGCCCCCCGGGTTCCCTCGGGCTCTGCGTCTGGATGTGGGCGACAGCGCTGGCCACCGGCGGGGGTGGCCTCCAGGCCGTGGCCTGCCTGGGGGAGGGGCTGAGCCAGGACCAGCCCACCCGGAGGCCGCAGCTCATGGGGCGCAGGGCGAGCGGGAGCTGGGCAGCAGCTCGGGGGGACAGATCTGCGAGAAGCAGAAGCTCTCCTCCATGACCATGCACACGGCCCCGCGGTCAGAGCAGGCGTGCCGGGGACACTGTTCACCAGGCTCTGCTCAGGCTGCAGGCACAGCCCGCCCGGGGCCTCTGGTCACCCACTGCACAGGAAGTGACACAGGTCGTGGTGCCCGCCAGTGACTGAGGCAAAGCGAGAGAAAGGCTTGTGTCCTCAGCTAGTCTGAACCCCAGGCGCAGCGCATAGTAGGTGCTCAAGGAAGGAAGGGAAGAAGAAAGGAAGGAAGGAGGAAGGAAGAAGGAAGGAGGAAGGAGAGAGAGGGAGGGAGGAGAGAGGGAGGGACAGGGGGAGGGACAGGGGACAACAGCACTTGGCTTCCGCCGCAGACAGCTGCTCCCGGCCGGGCTGGCTGCGGCTGCTGGCCCCTGAGTCAGAGTGTGCGCGTGTGGCCGTGGGTGGGGGCCGTGGGCTGAGACGTCCTCCTGCCAAGCTGGCACCGCTCGGCGCTCGCCTCCCGCACAGTGCTCGCTGCCGCTTCTGAAAATGTCAACTTCTTATCTCGCCAGAATTTTTCCTGACTTGGAGAATTCAATAAAGCAGCTGAGTAACACTTAAAATAATAATGAAGCTCGGTATTCCTGCAGCTCCCCGGCCGGCTGCGCAGAGCCCGGCCGCCGTTCCGAGATGATCCATCTTCATTTTCACACCCGGCCAGACAGCTCCCCGGGGCTGGCCGGGCTCGCGGGCCCAGGGGAGGCAGGCCACGGGGAGGCAGGACCCCGCGGCTGCCCAGGGTCTGAGGAGGGAGGCATGTGGGGCCAGGGAAAGGTTATGGGGGACCCCATGACAGGCGAGCCCCCCACCACCACCTCCCTACCCCCGCTCGTCCATGCTGCCCCCCCACCCTGTGGCCTCTCCCCCTGAGCAGGTCCTGTCCACCCTTCAGAGCCCAGCTCCGGGCCCCGTCAGGCCACCCAGTGTCCCCAGCCCTGGGAAGGGCCGGGCTAAGCTGTCTTGTACCCCGAGGTCCATCCGAGCCGCATAGTTAGCCGAGGAGGGGGGATTGCTACTCGTCTCATGGACAGAGGGGCCCACAGGCCAGGCGGGGGGCCCTTGGCTTTGCTGACAGCTGTGTCACTCCAGGAGCAGATTGACAGAGCCAGTCAGGACCACGGGTGGCCAGCGGCAGAGCCCGGACCTGGAGTGGACTTCCAGCCGAGACCGGTGGTCTATGCAGGGCCCCTCGTGGGTGGACCCTGCACTGAGGGCCTGGGCCCTGTGCAGGGGCAGCCCAGGCAGGAAAGGTGGGGTCCACGCAGGCCCCCCGCTGCACCCCGAGCACAGGGCCCCCCAGAGCCGCACCGAGCTCGGCTGTACAGTGGGGCCATGACAGTGTCACCCGGCAGGGCCTCTAGGAGGATGGAAGGTGATGCCCTCTGACCTCTGGCCCATGAGCCTGTGAGGCGATGGGGTCCCAGGGGGCTGTGCGGCACCCCCTTGCCGCTCTGCCCTGCACCCCGTGCCTCCTGACCCGGCACCTGCGGCTGGAGCCTCCCCCACCGTGTCAGCCGCCTCCTCTTCCGAGGCCTGTGAACTGGCTCCTCCCTCCACGGCCCGACCCATCGCAAAGGGACCCCCCCCCTCACTGGTTCTGTCGCCGGGGGCGGGGGCGAGGCTGGGTCAGGGACGGTCCAGGTTATGGGGCGGGCCCCAGGCCCAGAGCAGGGCGAGGGGCTCTGGGCTGCCGGCGGAAACGCAGTCCCCACCAGAACCCCCACGTGGCAAGCCCCGCCCACACGTCTTTCTCTGAAAAGGGGGCAACTAGGCCTTGTCCTGCGTGTCCCCAAGGTCGCTTTGCTGTCGACGGGGGAAACGGAGCTTGAATTCTGCGCATCTGGAGGAGAAGGACTACACCCCCCAACCCAGACACAAGCCCGTGGGCGGGACAGCACGGGGGGCACTGAAGGGGGCGCTCCCGACCCCGAGTGGTCACTCTTTAGAGCAGGGCGCGGCAGACACCCGGGGCCCGCGTTCGGCCAGGCGCACGCCTTCGCCAGGGAGCCCCTAATGGAGCACAGGCCTGTCAGTGCGTTCACACGTCGTCTGTGGTGGCTTTCGTGTGACAGCAGCAGAATGGAGTTGCTGTGACAGACACCGTATGGCCCACGAAGCCAAAAATGTCTGCTCCGGCTGGTTGCAGACGGTGTTCTCAGGCCAAACCCCCTTCCTCAGCAGACGGACTGTCTGAGGCAGGGGCTCTGAGGTTCCAGACCCCCAGACAGAGCCTCCATCCCCCGGGAGCCCCTGGGCACTGGCCTTGCTCCCGGCCGCCCCTCCCAGCACCCCCAGACCCGCAACCACGGCCCCAGCTGTCCCCTCCCCGCCTGCACCTCCCCTCACCTGCTCCCCCGGGCACAGCACGCACCAGGCGAGCCAGGAGCAGCTGGGTGAGGAGTCACACTGTGTGCTTTGGGCCGTGAAGACGGGTGTGAGCCGGGGCCCTGACCTGGGGGGGCCAGGGGGCTCCAGTGGGGAGACACGGCTGCTGAGCGCTGAGCCGGGCCAGCGCACGAAGGCCGTGAGGCAGGACCCCGGTGGGGCGGGGAGCACCCTGAGTCTGGGGTCAGCCCCAAAGGAGCTGAGCTGAGCAGTGGGTGCGGGATGGAGCCAGGAGACCCCCGGGGGGCTCGAAGGGGCCCAGGGGTGATGGAGGCAGGGGGCCGGAGCCAGACAGGGGCCGGAGGGGTGCCTGTCACCGCAGCCAGCCCATCCGAAGACGAGCACATGCGTGAGCCGGGAGGAATGGCCTTGGGTGCCATCGGAAGCTGGCGCTGGGGCTCACTCGCCCCGTCCTCGCCCACGATCCCCCCAGTAGAAAGACGTCGGTCCCCACCCCCACCCCACACGCTGGCCTCAGCGCTCAGCCCCTTAGCCACTCAGCCGCGTCGCTAAGTGATATGACCGGCGATTACATGAGTCACAGCCGAGCACGCTGCTTGTCACAGCCTGATGGGGCCATAATTCTGACAGATGTGTCACTCGGGGGTCTCCTGACGGCGGGAGAGTGGCGGCCCCCTCAACCCCCATCGCCCATCCTCGCCCATCTCCCACCCTCCCCGGCCACCAGCGTTCTCCTCGCTCCCTGTGGGCCCCCTGGCCTGCACGGCTGGCCGCGGGGCCCGTGAGGGGGCCGGGAAGGGCCGCGGGCCAGCGAGGAGGACGCAGGCGGGTCCCCACGGGCTCTCTGCCCGGGGCAGAGCTCGTGCACAAACCGCCCCTCGTCCCGTCCGGGCTGTTAGAGCTGGCATCAGCAAGCCCAGCCGCCCCGCGCAAGGACGGGGACACCACGGTCGGCAGGGAGAAGTGGCCCACGGGGCAGGGGCAGTAACGGGGACCCTCCTGTCCCTCGGGCCGCCTGTCGGTGCCCGGCTGGGCAGCGCGAGGCCCTCGCTCTTCTGTCCCACGCGGTGATGACACCGGGACGCTCTCTCGGGGCCTTGCGGGACGGGCGGGGCGTTCGGGCGGGAGAAGCAGGGTGGTGGCTCTCCGCCCTCGTGGCGCGGCGCTGCCAGTGGCGTCGAGAACGTTCTCCGTGCCTCAGACGCCGGCCACCCGTGCAGATCCCACGCGTAGCTGGGAAGAGCGGAAAGCCACGTGCTGCCCCCCACGGGGTTCCCACAGTCCAGGTCCCCAGCTAGCCCCCCGAGGGGCGCTGCTCAGCCCTTCCCTCTGGACGGTGCGTGAGCTGGGTCCCCAGGCTCCCAGAGCCCCCCCAGGTCACTGTGGGTGCCTCTGTCCAGGGTGCTGAAGCACCTGGCGGGCCCCGCCTCCCCCTCCGGGCCAGGGGAAGGAGGGACTCTGCGTCCACAGGGACACGGGACACACCGTGGCTGGTCCTAACCCCACAGGACGTGCCAGGCGGGTGGGGCTCTCTAGCCCGTGGGGACAGACAAGCCCGAGGGCAGGGGCCTCCGGGTCAGAAACTCCTGGATCTGACTGCTGGCGGCACCGCGGGCAGGGTCAGGAGCCCCGCTGAAGCTCAGTGTCCCCATCGGGAATGGGGTGACCAGATGCCTGTGTCTGTGACGATGAGGCAGCAGGGCTATGCACCAGGAAGACTCATGCAGGGCTCGGCCCACAAACCCCAGCTCGTCTCCTCAGCCTCCCCGGTCCCCTCTCCCATCAGGGGAAGTATCGGAGAAGTGGTTCTAAAAATACTTCGCAAGTAGCAGGCTGTGTGGGTGGCTGGCTGCTCCTTCATCTGCAGTCAAGGTGGGCGCCGGGCCAAGGACTTGGGAGGCCTGTCTGGGAGGGGGGCGTTCAGAGGAGTGATAACTAGGGGACCCCCCAGCTCAGCCCTGGATTCAGGCCCCACTGGGGTGTGGCTGGGAGCAGACAGGATCCCCGAAGCCGGGAACCACAGCCCCGACCCGAGGGAGGCAGGGCCCACTTTGTTGGACGTGACGCAGGGGTCTGTAGGCTTAGAAACCACCAGCGAGCGCCTTGGCACAGCTTCTGACCCCCGGAGTGACAGAATCCCTGGAAGGCGGGGTGGGAAGGCGGGAGCCGGGGAGCCGGGGGGCCGGGGCGAGGGGAAGGGCTGCTTTGTGTGGCTCGCGAAGGGAGCAGAGGGAGAGAGAGCTCGTCTGTTTGTTTGTCGAGCGAGGGGGCGGCGGCCCTTTCTGAGGCCTCGTCAGCTCCCCGCACTTCGTGTGCTAAGGGAGGGGGCGCTCCATGCACGCCAGCTCTGGGCCTTCGGGGGCCGCCTCCAAGGTCTGTTCGGTGCTCCCCGACTCCTACCAGACGCTCGCTGAACGCCTACTGTGTGCCTGCCCTGTGGTGCAGCGATCATGGGGGTGGGGGCGGGGTGGGCCTGGGGAGAGCACCCCGGAGGAAGCCACACGTGACCTGGACCTCCAAGGGCCAAGAGGGGGGAGGTTGCAGGGGAGGGCCCAGCTCCTGGGTGCAGGCGGGGTGAGGGCACGGGGCTGACTGGGGACCCCACACACCTCCAGTTCCCCAGGCTCCTGCCCAACCACCCAAAAGCCCAGGTCCAGCCCCTCCCCCACATAAAACCCCCGGGGCCCGGTGAGGCCCTGGCCAGGGCCGGTGCCCAGCAATCCCCCGCTGCCTGGAGAACTTCTGAGAGGCAGGCTGGACGTTGCTGGACGGGGCCCGGTGGCTGTGAGCCTGCCCCTGGGGGCGGGGGAGGGGGGCGATAAGGAGTCCCCAGACTGGGGGAGAGCGTGTTCAGAGGTGAGATCTAATCAGAGGGCTGGGAGGAATAAACCCTAGTGCACAGCTTCACTTCACAGCCTCCCCCGAGCTGAATAGCAATTGCCGAAGCCGGCTCGCGTTATAAATAGACACGACTGCAGGGCCGGGAGGCCCGGGACCCTGGCCGCCCCCTCGCTCGAGGGTGGGAGATGTCAGCGTCCTCTCTTTTGTCACCCCAAGGGTCTTCAGAGCAGCTCGGAGGGGGGCGAGGCAGAAGGGCCGCGCCCACAAGGCCTGTGGCACGGTGCTGATGGTCCCTGGCAGCCCTCCGAGAACCCCAGCCAGAACCCCACACAAGGGTCCCCGCCCGCCCGCCCCTCGCTGCCTCCGCCTTCCACAGACAGCTATGGAGTTCCTGAGACAAGCCAGGTGGGGTGGGGGGGAGAGAGACAGAAAGAGACAGAGAAACAGAGAGAGACAGAGACAGAGACAGAGACAGAGACAGAGAGAGACAGAGAGAGACAGAGACAGGGAGAGACAGACAGAGAGAGAGAGAGAGAGAGACAGAGAGACAGAGAGAGACAGAGAGAGAGGGAGAGACAGAGAGAGAGACAGACAGACAGACAGACAGAGACAGAGAGAGACAGAGAGACACAGATGCCTGCTGTGGCCTCAGGGAGATCCTTGCAAGGGGCACATGACACCCCGACCTCGCCCGTGGGCAGCTCTGGGGGCGGGAGGAGCACCAAGGGGGGCAGTCGGGAGACCAAGCGCCAGGCTTCCCGGGGGAGCCGGGAAAGCGTCCCCCATGTGCCGGCCTGAAGGACCAGAGCAGCCTCACTCCGCAGGGGCCCCGTCGGGCAGGTGCCCCAGGCAGGGGACAGGGGCCCGTGAAGAAGCAGAGAGGGGGCTCCACGGAGCAGGTCCTTGTCACCAGAGCCAGAAGGGGGAGCATCGGAGCAGGCGGAGGTTCTCGGAGGACCCCGTTATCCTGCCCAGGAAAGCTGGGAAGAGGGTCAGAGCTGGCAGGGGTGCCGTGGGGGGCATCGGGACAGCCCGTGCAGGGTGCTGGGGTGGGACAAACAGGAGGGGGTGAGGGCCTCCCCTGCGCCCCCAGGACACTCTGCTCCGGGATCCCCAGACCCTGGGCTCTCGGCCGCACCCCCTCCGCATCGCTGGTCTTGCTCGGGCCCCTAGTTTCCCGCCTCACTCCGTCAGACACCCAGGTTTGAGTGAGTGGGCTCCGATTCCCCCACCCCGCCCCCACACACGCACCAGACTCTTGTGGTGCAAGTAAATCATTTAAAATAAGTGGGCCATCGGAGGAGCTGAGGCATCGGATAAATCAGAAATAGCCTCACACTCCAGCTGTTAGAGCAATAAAATCAGAAACGACCCAGGTTCCGTCTGGAAATTTACTTTATGCAAAACGCTTCTGTGGTGGCTGTGTCGTCGTCCCTTGTCTGTGCGGTGCTGCACCTCGGCGTGGTGAGGCGTGGTCCCGGCCCCTCGCTGTGGCCCGCGCCTGGCAGGTGCGGGGTGGGGGCCGAGCCCGGGGTCCGAGGCCAGGGCAGCTGTGGGTCTGTCGCTCCTGGGGGCGGGGCTCCTCCCGGTCACATTAATTTGGTTTCTGAGCACCAAGGGGCACACGGGAGAACAGCTCTGTCCTCCCAACACCCACAGGTGACCAGCGGCCTCAGGAATGGGCAGCGAGCATGAGCTGGGCGCCGGCAAGTCCAGCTCTGGCCCTGCTCACAACCCTGGTCAAGTCCAGCCTTGAGTTCAGGAGCCTTCCCCATCAAGGTCACGGCTCTGAGCCGTCTCGGCTCCTGCAGGGGGTCTGACATAGGCCTCGTGCCCCGGCATTGGGGTGTCCCATCCTGGGTTGGTCTCTTTCACGCCAAGAGCCCCTCTCCTGGGCCTGCGCCAGCCGTGGAGGCCGCGGGAAGCCCCCCTCTTCCTGCCCTGGAGAGGAGGACCCCCAACAGTGTGGCCCCGGCCGTGACAGAGCGGCGTGATTGCTCCGCTCCTCCTGGGCCAGAACAGGAAGTCCGGGTGGCAGGGGCGAGGACGCGGGGTCACAGAGCCGGTGGGGGGTGACGTCCCGGTCCCCAGCGGGGCTGGCGGCGTGGACAGCCCGGTGTCTCGGCGGCTCATGGCGCCTGTGGAGACCCGGGCAGTGCGGGGAGCAGACGACACGGGGAGCAGACGACACGGGGAGCAGGCGACACGGGGAGCAGGCGACACGGGGAGCAGGCGACACGGGGAGCAGGCGACACGGGGAGCAGACGACACGGGGAGCAGACGACACGGGGAGCCTCTTATTCCAGGACCAGAGGCAGACCTGCCACTGTTGGGACACAAACGGGGCTGGCGCACGGATGTCGGCGCCCGTCACTGCCCAGCGGGCCTTCCGGAGCACGCAGGTAGGAAGGGGGCGACCGGGCCTGGGAGGGGACACCCCATGGGCCGGGTGCCTCTGGTTAGTCAGGGTTTTCTTAGTGTCCCCCCTCCCGAAAGGCTGGAGGCACGTGAGTCTGAGACCGTCACGGAGGCTGCGCCTGAGGGGACGCGAGGGTCGTACTGTGGGAACCAGGGCTGTGCTGTTTCACAGGGCGTGACTTTGCTGCCAGTGCGGGAGGGAGCTGTCCCTCTCCCGGAGGTGCTCCCTCACCCGGGGGTGCTCCCTGACTCACGGGTGCTCCCTCACTCATGGATGCTCCCTCACTCGTAGGTGCTCTCTCACCCGAGATGCTCCATCACCCAAGATGCTCCATCACCTGAGGTGCTCCATCACCCGAAGATGCTCCCTCTCCCAGGGGTGCTCCCTCTCCCGGAGGTCCTCCCTCACCCAAGATGCTCCATCACCCAGAGGTGCTCCTCACCCGGGGGATGCTCCCTCACTTGTGGGTGCTCCATCACTCATGGGTGCTCTCTCACCTGGAGGTGCTCCCTCGCCCAAGATGCT
>PVKZ01005670.1:0-48499 GCA_004027375.1 Macroglossus sobrinus
TGTTTATCTGTAAAGTCAGAAAGAGTATATTTGTTTGCTAGGACTGCTATAGTTGAAGTATTGGCAACTGAGTGGCCTAAACAACACAAATTTATTGTCTCAAAGTTCTGGAGTCTAGAAGTCTGGGAGCAAGGTGGTTCCTTCTGAGGTCTGTGAGGGAAGAATCCATTCCAGGCCTCTCTTCTTAGCTTGTAGGTGGCTGTCTTCTTCCTGTCTCTTCACATCACCTCCTGTTTACACATCTGTGTGTCCAAATAACCCTCTTTTATAAGGACACAGTCATATTGGATTAGGGTCTATCCTAATGGCCTCATTTTAACATGATTGCCTCTGTAGAGATGCTCCAAATAAGGCCACACTCTGAGACACTGAGGGTTAGGACTTCAATGTTTTAATTTAGGAGGACACAATTCAACCCCATAACAAGGGACTCACAATAAATTGTAATCAGAATATCACCAATGCAGCAGAGAGTTCCTACCGAGCAGGTAGAGCCACCTTGTTCGAGTTACACCTTGGGGCAGTGGCCTTTCTAATGCAATTCAGCTCTAGGAATGGTTCCTACTCCCACCACTCACTCAACTTTTTAACAGCCCTCCCCAAGTATTTTAGGTCCTGTGACAGCCTTTCTCCTTAGGTGGGAGAAAAACACGTTTTCTTCCAAATTGTTGTGGTCAGGGTTTGAATTCTAGTAGTTCTCACATTCATATCTTTCCCCTCCACCTTCTACTTCCCTGCAACTTCTTAACCCACAAGAAGAGGAAGGAGAAGGTTCTTTTCATGTAGATGAGAGATACCAGGGGCATTTTCTCTCTCTTTCCCCTTGATGCCTGTGCAGGGTAGACAGCAACATCTCCACTTAAACATGAGGGTAAGCTGGAGAGGTAGTTTGATGCCGAATAATAGAGGACCTTGCATTTCAGATCAGAAACTTGGCACTTACTTTGTAACAGTATGGCGAAGCCACAGCAGGTTTTTGAAGGGGAGATAATTTACATAAATTATTCCAAGCCCTAAAATTCACTTCAGTTGCCCGTTCATTTGTTCAGCCTGGAGTAGGAGAGGGTGTTGAGGAAGAGACAGAAAGGAAGTGAGCCAGAAGAGGTGAGTGATTCCAGAGTCCAGGGTGTCCTTGGGGTCAAAATCAGGACAAGGTCTCACGTTTCTTGCTCCTTTCTAGGAATAAAATTGCAGTGATATTCCAGGACACTGGATGGACCGGTTTTTCTTTGGAAACAAGGATATTGACCTCTTCCCGACAGTAAGAGGACAGTGATATACTTGTTAAACTAGAATAGTAGTGTAGAGACAATATGGAAGGCCTCACATTCAAATCTGGGGTATTTTATGGTGCTGACCTAGTTATTCGAGCTATGTTGCCACATGGTATGCCTTGTACAATTCTCCTTGATGGTCTAGGGTGAAGAATATGGCAAAGTAAAATTTAAGATGGGGAATATAAAGGATATTTGCTTTTCTATGTGTAGAATGTGGTATTGGAGTTAATTAATGGACTACTGTGACCCATTTAAGGAGCTCCTAGAAGTAACCTCTGAGCCACCCATCTAATTGGTCCCAGGTAGACCAAAACCTGAAGCATTTAAAATGCCATGGAAGCAATTACTTCAGTTATAGACAGCTATTTCTCCTGTTATCATCCCTGATATCTCCCCCCCAGGCAGACTACCACAATTCTTGGTTAAACAGTGCTTTGACTGAAGCTGTTCAGAAGGAACAGAGAGCAGTAGAGTCTGAGGAAATTCACTGGCTTGCTCCCCAGGAGGAGAAAATACTAGTCTGTTTTGCAGAATACTGATTTTCCAAACATTTATTCACAAAGAGGAGCCACTGTATGTGTTAGCTTTCTAGTACTGCTGTAACAAATTTCCATAAGTTTAATGGCTAAATACAACATACATTTGGTGTCTTCCAGTTCTGGAGGTCAGAACTCTAAAATGGGTCTTTCCTGGCTAAAATCAAGGAGTTAGCAGAACTACATACCATTGTAAAGGCTCTAGGGGACAATCTATTTCCTTGTGGAGCCTCCCTCCTTCTTCAAATACAGCAAAGTGCCATCTCTCTGAACCTTTTTCTATGGTCACATCTCTCTCTGACTACAACTGGGAAAAACCGTCAGCTTTCAAGGACTCATGTGATTAGACTGAGTTCCACCCAGATAACCCAGGACAATGACCCCATCTCAAGGTCCTTAGCCTTAATCACATTTGCAAAGTCCCTTTGCCATGTAATAACATATTCACAGGTTCTAGCCATTAGGATGTGGGAATCTTTTGGGGGGATTATTCTCCTACCTTTCACACTGGCCCCATCTTCTGAATATTCTTCCACTCAGCTAAAGCATTAAGCGAATGGAGGCCTCTCCAGGAAGTGCACTGGCAACTGGTGTAGTGATCCTGGGAGCCATCCTGGAGCAAGATTGCCTGGGTCTGGTACCAATAATTTCATTATTCAACTGACTCATTTGGCCTTGGACAGCTTACCTTTCCTGAGTATCAGTGTGATTATCTGTAAAGAAGGGATGGTTCCCGATAAGCAGCAGGTGGCACATTCAAATTAGAGTAATTTGGGATTATAATAAAGAGGTTTTAGGTTCTCTGACATTGCTCATTGCTTGAGTGTTTCCTTGGTCAGTATTAATTTTCCTCATTTGCATCATACCTGGCTGTCTGCCGTCAGAGATTCCTTATTCTGTGACTTGCCCAAAGAACCTGCTCTGCTTATATTTTCAAGCAAACAATAAATTCTTATACCTGGAATGTTATTCTTGCCTGTTTTTCTCTTCCTTTAAATGGGGAAAAATGTTTTCCATAAAAGTAATTTATGAAACACTACATATGGAATATTAAAACCATAAAAATAAGCTTCTAGGAGACAAAACAAATAATGTTGCTTCATCCTTCTACCCTGGCACTGCCCTGGGTATTGACAGGCAAGGTACTTTGGGGAACTGGCTCTTAGCTCAACTGGTACTTAGGAGCCTGTGGAGCAATTTCTTAAACATTGTTGCTAAAGTTTAGGGATTCTTGAGACTTCTGTTTGTTTAACCCATTTCCAAAGCATAATGATCTTAAAAATTTAAATATCAAATGTATAGATATCAACAAACCTAAGACTAATATATTAAGCATCCTACTCAATGCTAAGATGGAGTTCTTTAAGAATATAGCACTCATGTCATTTATTTATTTATTTGTTCGTGCATTCATTCAATAGATATCTATTGAGCACGTACTATTACAATTAAATGTTGAGTAAAACAGTCTAATGAAAAATACAAGTACAGTGATAATTTATATAGGAGGTCCTATAAGAGCTTATAACAGAATAAGCACTGAGAAACCATAGATAGATTTTAAGCAAGGAAATTAAATGATCATGTTTTTCCTTTGAGAATATTAAACAGACTGCAGTGTGGAGAACAGATCAGAGAGGAAGCAAGGCCTGCCCAACCATCTTTTATGAATGTTCTTTAATAGACAGTCCTTATAGTAGACAATGTTATTTGGTTAAGCCAACTCCATTTCCATTCTCCTCTTACCATGCTTCCATGTGATACAGAGGCCGGAAAAGGTAAATACACTCTTTCCAGCTTCCTTTGCACTACATGTAGCCATATGACCCTTTTCTAGCCAATGAGACTAGAGCAGAGATATACTGACATTTTCTGGGAAAGAATATGCTTTTCTAGATAACAGGAACAAGTACAGCTGCACCAATATTTCTCATTTCTTTGCACCTTTCTTCTTTAATGTAAAGGTGATACCTGGAGTTAGAGCAGCTATCTGGCTACCATGAGGGAAAGGCCAGGATGGTGATTCACATAAAATTAAGTAACTGTAGTAATGCCAGCAGCCACCCACATACAGATTGCTTGTTACATGGAGAAAATAATCTTCCATGTTTGGAGGTTGGATTTTTCTTTAACTTTCTATCAAAAGTATTCTAGATGTGACAATGATTCAAAAGTACGTTTAACTAAAAAAAAATTACCTGGCATTTTATTCTTTGTCATAACCAGCACAAAGAATCTCAAAATTCCCCTCCTTCCTATGAATCACTGTCTTCTGAATAGTATGATGAGAAGAGATGGAGTATTTGATCATTTTTCTTCTGAGGACCTTGGGAAGTGGTATTCAATAGTGTTTCACCTTCTACCTTCTTTAGTACCCATACTTGGCTCTGCTGTCTCTAGCACATCCTTCACTGTGAGCCTAGGTCCTTGAATATTTCTGTAACCCTTTAGTCCATGATGAAGGGGAACAGATTCTGGCTTTTACCTACTTTTATAACCGTAGAAACTAAAACAGTGCCTGGTGTTCAATAAATGTCCACTAACCCAGTAAATGAAGCTGAATACATTTAAAAGTTGAGAATGACAGTGTGCTGTGTTTTTAAAAATAAAATTGAGAAATGTCCTGATCTTATGGAACACATATGGGACAGAACATGCTCAGTGAAGCAAATGCATTTTGGATTAAGAAATATGATTATCATTTGCCAGCTCTTATTTCTGCCTCTGAGCTGATAAGGTGTGTCCAAAGAATCATTTCACTCATTAATGACACTAAAACAGAAGGGTCTTTAATGAAATGCAGGAGCTGAAGTGACAGTCATTAGGAGCTGGAAATAAGCAACTGATCTCAAAGTGAAGATGAAACGTGTTTCAGTAAAAAAGACCTTCCTGCCTGCGGCATATTCTGCTGTCTTTGTTAAAGTTGTGGTGGATTTTTTTTTTTTTAAATAATGGCAACGTAATTTGACTGTTCTTGAAGTTTTTTAATCTTCCACTGAGGAATAATTATAAGGGCTAAATAAATTAGTTCATTGGATAATGAATTTAAACAAACAACACTAATATTGGCCATTTGTCATTTCTGTTAGGAGTGCCATCTGTGCAAGCAGAGACGTGCAAGCAGAGATGAGCAAGCATGGAGCTGGTCAAAAAGGAACAATGTCAGGGCTTCTTTGTATCGTGTCTCAGTCTGGCTTCTGATGCCATTTGTCCAAAATGATTTCTTAAAACATCAAAACTCTCTGGTGCTGCCCAGCACCCTTCCCCCACCTTGCACCTGTTAGCACAGGGAAGCATTCTGCATGGATTCACCTGGAAGATGGGCAATTTAGAGAACGGGGACCCCTCGGCCAGATTGCCTGTCCTACCCTTTCCTTACAGACACAGCTTTGCATTTGTCAAGTCAGACAATTCTCTTGTTTTAGATGGACAAGTCTCTATCACTGTGGAGATGAGGAAAGTGAAGTCCTGAAAGGTTAAGTAACATGCCCAAGGTCAACACAGTAAGTCAATGAAGCTGAGGCTGTCACTTCTCTTGGGCCTCAAACCAGTGTTTGTCCACTGTCCTGCCATGGCTTCAGTTTGAAAAGAAAGGATTGCTTCTCTTCACTCTTTCTTACATCCCAGGGCTATTTCAGTGAATCATGTCTACCATCTCATAATATCCCTCTTTTAAAGAAACTCTACCCAGTGGTGTAATTATTTCCATTTTCCTGTTGTTTAGAAGACTGTTTACCTGCGTGTCAGTGCTGAGTGTTGAGCTCCTTGGAGAAGAGCATCCCGGTTGCTGTGACCCATCCAGGCAGAACCAGCTGAGCTGGCCAAGTGGTTTCTCTGCATCGCTTGGCTGTCAGATAAGGGCCACCTGCTAACTGATTGGCACAGTGAAACTTAGGTCCAACATGCTCCCTAATGACACAGAACTTCATATTGAAAGATGTCAGGGAATCCATATTGTTCTTCAAGAACAAAAGGCGTCAGAAGTTAGATGAAAATGAACAATCGAGAAAATGTAAAAGTGCACTTTCCTATCTCCCTGCTCCCAACCCAGGAGATGTGCTCTATCAGGAAAAGATCAATCTAACCAAGCCCTTGGGACAAAGAGAGAGAACACTGAGCAGCAAGACATCAGCAGTAACTGGGCTAAAATCAATCCTGAGATGGTTGATAATCTGATTATCTGGATCAATTTTCCTGTTTCCTCCTCTACCGCCTTAGGACTAAACTAAACTTTCCCTTCAGTGTAAACAGTATTAAGTGCCCATATCTGAAAAGCATGTTGGCAGGCACTGGTTGACAAAAAAGATAAATCTTAGATTGGATAGACAGAGCTTGGGCATCAAAGACTTAGATAAGAATCCTGGTTTTGCCACTTACTAGCTATGTGTCCTTGGATAAATCACTTAACCTTTCTGAACCTCAATTTCAACATCTTTATTAAATATCTTCTAAGAATGAGAAATAAATTAGATAATTTATTGAAAATACCTAAGACAGTATTGTTCTAATTGTAGATATTCTGAAAATGCTTATCATTATAATTTACATGAACTCCTCATAGCCCACTTTTGATTTTTTGGTACGTCTGTGCTCTTAGCATTTCTCCAGAAACCATGACGAAAAGATTAAGCTGATACTGCAGTGGACTGTGCTCCAGAATCAAACTCAATTCTCACAACATAACAATGGAATGAGCTGTAGAGTAGTATAAACCCTAAGAATTTTTAAGTAGATGATGTTGATGGACTTTCTGCATTCTTAAAGAGTTGCATTCTGGGACCGCCACCTCTAAGATTCATTGATATTTATTACCAAATATTTATTGTGACTTCAGCAATTTTTGATAAATGCCTTTTTTCAGAGCTATGTTGTATCAGTCAGCTACAGCCATAATTTTGCTGCATAGCAAACTACCCTAAATTCAGTGGCATACAACAATAAGCATTTATTCCTCACTCATGAATCTGTGGGTCAGCTGAGGTTTGACTGATAGAGCTATGGGTTGCATCCCTTCTGCTCCAGTTGTTACTCACCTTCCTTGGAACAACTATCTAATGCAGGAGGGCAAAAGAAGAGGGTAGTTCTAACCAGACAGGTACAATAAAAGCCTCTGTTTCATATCATGTCAATAACATCCCATTAGCCAAGCAAGTCACATGAGCAAGTCCAAAAGTCAAGGGGCAGACTCTCTGCCCACCATGAGCCCAGAGCCTAGATTTTAATACTATGGAGGAATCAAAAATTGAGGACCAATGAAACATTCTTCCACACCTGTGATATTGTAAACTATTGCTGAAACATAACCCCCTTAGGTTAGATAAGGGGATTGTCCTTTCAATCTGGCTGATGAGTGATATACATCTTGATACATTGGTGGGTCAACATGAGAAGATAGGTCTTGTGTGATCATTATGTAGTTTACACAGATGCCGAATTTTAATGTTATACACTCAAAAATGTATATAATAATAATGATGATAATAATAATAAAGATTCAATGGTATGATGAAGCAACTAAACAGAGCAGAGGACAAGAGAATAATGGAGACTTCCTCTGCACAGCCAATCTTTAAATCTAGCTCACATCAGAGAAAATTATTATCATCTAATGATGTCAGGGGTCTAACTGAATTGAAATACTGGCTTCTCTCCAATTCCCCATGATTTTCAGGCCATTTCACAAAAAGCAGCAATGTAGCTTATATGTCTGGTTTCCAATAGCACACTAGATCAAAAGCATAGATTACTTTGAAAATATGTCCATTTTGCTAGGAATAACTCTCCTTGACTATCAGTAATATTCAAACTACTCTGAATTATTGGGTTGAGTTTAGAGGATAGAAGGCAGAGCATTAGCTAAGACTATTAGCATGAATGTAGATGAAAATCCTTCTTCTCTGTCATTTAACAGAATGAAGATTTTCAGAGAATGACCCCTTTTTCTAGCATAATACATTCATCCATTGCCTAAGAGGTCAGAGCTTAAGATTCTTTCTCACTATTAGTACTTCTCAAGGAAACCCAGAAATATCTAGGGGAGGATAGTCTCATTACTTGGCTGGTTTTCTGGGAATGATATTAGGTGGCAGAGCTGTCCAGGGATTAGTAGCCTGAGCCCAACTGTCTACAGCTGGGTAAAAACTCATATCCACAACTGTGTAGCTGTGTGACCTTGAGCAGGTGATTTAATCTCTGTGATGATCATTGATGCTACTCACACATGATCAGTTCCCCTCACTTTGTGGCATCCAGAAGACTGGACCCTTTTGTGGTTGGGTGGTGCCATGTAACTAGTTCTGACCAAGGAATTTTGAACAACTGTCTTCCATGTAACTTCTGGGCTATAACATTTAATAACCAGTGTAAGATTCTCCAAAATTTTCTCTTGTCCCTCTAGCACAACAACCAGCACTATTCAAGAAGGCAGCTGCTTCATCAGCCTGGGTCTCAGAGTAACTATCTTGGGCAGAGTCCCCTGGTGACCTGGGATAAACTTGTAGCATGAGAGAGAAATAAACTTGGTTTTATTAAGCCATCGTGATTTTGAGGGTTATTTGTTACCACAACTTAACCTAGTCTACCCTCACTGATACACCTCAATAAATCTTAGTTTCTTTATCTGAAAATGAGGATAATAATAGTGGAATCTAGCTTCTAAAGTAATAATGGAGATTACATAGGATAATATGTATATACACAATACTTAGAATAGTACCTAACATATAATAAATTCTTAATATATTACCTATGATATATTAATTATTATTAAGTTATGCCATATCTTAACTTCGTCTCTAGCAAGTTATCAATTTCTTTCAAACAAGTTGTTAGTCATATAACTTTGAGAAACTCACTTACCCTCAAATTATATTACTAGCATTTTAGAATAGGTGAGCTACAGTTTTAAATTTCTAGAATGAAAATAATGTGAATTTATTATGGAAGCACTCAGAGAACCCATTCTGGTGTTTCAAAGATATTCCATTGCTTAGGGGAACAAAATGCCTGAGAAAACTAAACATTATCTTCTTTCATTTTTCAGTTTCCCCCACCCCCACCCCATCCACTCATCAAACAAAAAGACCTATGTCCTTGTTACAAATTCTTCTGTATCCTATTCTGAAGATTTCTGCCCAGGAAATGACCTCTGACTTACAAATTCTTACTCACAAATAGGTTTCCCAATTTAGGCACCTGCATCCTTGGTAGTCCACCTCCTTTCTGTTCCATTTTCACTATATGTGCATAGTATCTTGTTTCATCAATAAGATTTCACCTGGCTCCAGGTTACAGCCCGCCATGATCTTTCTCCTGATAGTGTAGTCTTCCTTAGTCCATCTTAGCCCTGGCTCAACGTGACCACCTTCATACCACCACTCACAACATGGAGACTTGTCCTCTTTGCTTCCCCAGATCAGAGCTTTCTATGTCTTGATTTATAGTTTTTTTCTCCTATGTGGATCTTCCTCTGGTTCCAAAGGCAGCCCTGCCTATACTTCATAACAGCCATATGTTAATGTATTAGATTAAACTATAAAAAAATTGCTATTTTTTTAGGTTGAATATGGAAATATTATACATTCAACCTATATGAAAACCCAACTTGGAAAAGAGGAGGAATTTCACCATATACATTTTGAATTATATGTTGGATCCCATCAAAAATCCTAATATATTTCTCCCTCCTTACCTTGTTGAAGGGGAAACTGTTCCTTACAGATCATGCTTTATGCATTTGTATATAACCCCCTAACCTCCCCATCCCTAGCATGTAACCCACATGTTTACTGACTGACCAGGTGGAGACTTTTCTTGATATCTACTGTTGACATCCATGTTCCCACAATTTGTGCTGTTTATAGAGGTGCCATTTACTATTACTTTGTGGGAAACAATAATGCTTCTTTTCTCTCTCTAACCTCTTTCAGATTGAAGACATTGTTACAAAGATGCAAGATGACAAGACAGGGGGTGTGCCCATTAGAACAGTTAAGAGCTTCCTCTCCAAAATCCCCAGTGTTGTCACAGGTAAGTGTGCTCCTTACAAAGTTTTGGTGGCAACAGGGAAAGGTTACTGAAGAGTTGTGTAGCCTTGATTGTGACCTGGGAGATGTCTAGGAATTTGTGAAGAGTAAAGATGATTCTTTAAGCTTAGTTCTTTAACATACTTCTTAAAGTTGAGTTCTGGTACTTCTAGGAAGAAGCTAGTCTTTGCTGATCATTAAGGATGGTCTTATCATGACCAGCCCTCTGTGTATAGGTTGAGCCTTCTGGGAAATATCAAGCTCATTAATAAACTGACTAGCCCATCAGCAATTGGCTCATAGGACATACACAAGCACAGACATATTAAAGAAATTATTTTAGTTTTAAACAAGCTTTAAGAAAGTCTTATGTTCGATTTCTACAAAATGCTTTTAAATTTTTTAACTCACTGTACTTTAACTCCTGAAAGAATTGGTTTTAAAATGCTTTTCTGCATTACTTTGGGAGGTTTTATATGTTTTGTATGCTCACACATTTCTTTAAAAATTAATTGTGAAATGCATCAAACACATGGATATAGTTTAAATAATAATAATAAAACAGGGCACGTGTACCCACCATGCTGCTTCATAAGCAACACATCATCAATATATCATCACTACCTCAGAGCCACTGGCAGACCTACTGGATAGCATCCAGCAACCTTTCCATCAGAGATAACCACTATCTACTCTTATACTAATCAGTTTGTTTACCATATAGGCATGTGTCCGTTACTATCCAAATAAATAACCAAATAAAATAAGATAAACTTTTCCATGGTTCTTCCATTGTCAAAATGTGGCTAATTGCCTTCCAAATTTTAGACTCCAAAAAGGAGTCAGTTTGTACTATAAACCTATAAAAATACTGACAGTACAAAGTGGTGATGAGGCTATGGGGTAACTGGAACTCTCACACATCGCTGGTAGGAAGGTAAAATGTTGCAGCTAATATGGAAGTTTTTTAGAAATTTAAATATATTCTTACCATATGGCCCACCAATCCCAAGAGACATGAAAACTTGTGTTTAGACAAAAGCTTGTATTTATAGCAACTTTAGTCATCATCTCCAAAGACTGGAAACAACCCAAATGTCCTTCAATGGGTGAGTGAACAAACAAATGGTGCTGCATCCACATTCAGCAATAAAAAGGATTGAACTATTGATACATGCACCAACTTGGATGAGTTTCAAAGTCATTTTTCCGAATGAGGGAAGTCAGTCTCAAAAGGTTGCATACTATATGATTCCATTTATATGACATTCTAAAAACCAAACAAACAAAACTACAGTGATGTTGAAAGGATCAGTGGTTGCCAGAAATTGGAAGTTAGAGGAGAGTGTGACTACAAAGGAATAGTATAAGGACATTTTAGGAGGTGGTAGAACTGTTCTGTGTCCTGTTTGTAGTGGTGGTAGAGATATAAATCTACACAAAGATCAAAATGCATAGACCCGCATACCAAAGGGAGAGGGAGGGAGTCAATATTACCTCACATTACCTTAAAAACATACATTCAGTTGGGGTTCTCATAAATATCCCAACTGAATATTCAGAATGTCACTCTTTGAACTCAAGTACCAAGTAGACTCAGATAATGAAAGATACTTATATTGTTGGTATATTGTTAGTGTTCACTCATTTTGAAATGTATATAAATGTAATTATACAATAATATTGGCTATGATGTTTTTTGGACATTTCTGGATTTTGCTTTGAAAAATGTTATTTAGGGTTTTTGTATCTATTTTCATGAGCAAGATTGGTCTGTAACTTTTCTTATTTACTATCCTTGCTGGTTTGACTATCAAATTTATGCCAGTTTCATAAGATAAGCCATGGCATGTATCTATTTTTTTGATGTTGTACTGTTTCTGAAAATTAATTTTCTCTTTAATCTAGGTTTTAGGTCTTTAATTTCATTCTTTTTATTTTTACTTCTAGAAGTTCCATCTGTTTCTATTTCTAACATGCTTGGTCTTTCATTCAACAAATATTTATTGGTATTTACTATTTTTTAAGCATTGTTGGGCACTGGGGATTCAGAAGTAAATGAAACAGATTGAAATTTCTGCTCCTGTGGAATTTAAATTCTAATAGAGGAGACAACAAAATAAATAAGAAAACTTGCAGAATTTTAGGTTGTTATAAAGTCCAAGGGAAAAAAAATAAAGTATAAAAAGGGGATAGAAGTGTTGCAATTTTAAAACAGGTAGCCAAGCAAAAACTTGCCAGGATCATTTCAGTAAAGATAGAAAGGAGATGAGCAATTTAATCATGTGGATACTGAGAGAAAACGTATTCCAGAAGCAAATGCTAAGTCTCCAAGGCAGGCGTGTTTCCGATGTGTTGAGGAACTAAGAGGAGGGCACTGGAATAAAATGAAGAAAAGAATGGATAATAGAGATGAAGTCAGAATGATAATGGTGAGCTAGATCATGTAGCCTCTTGGCCATTATAAGACCACTAGATGACTTTGAGCATGGGGTGACATACCCTGACTTGTGTTTCAACAGGATCACTCTTTTGCATTCTGCATACTGTGGAGAGTTGGCAGGTTAAGCACCAGATAGAAAGCTGTTAAAAATGATGATTCAGACTAGGTGCCCAGCATTGATGATATGTGAAGTAGTCAGACTCCAATTCAAGTTCAAAGGCAGAATAGTATCTGGGGAAAGATCATATATAGAATATGAAAAAAAGAAAGGAGTCGATGATGACTCCACACTTTAGGGCTTGAACAACTAGAAGAATGAAATGGCCATCAACTTCAATGAGGAGGACTGTGAATGGGGGAAGAGATTTGTTGATTGGTTTGCTGGTTGAATGGGGCAAGAGATTTGTTGGTTGGTTTGCTGTTTAGTTGGTTGGTTGGTTGGTTGGTTGGTTGGTTGGTTGGTTGGTTTAAATGAAGTATAAGAAATCAAAAGATCCATTTTAGGTATGTTTTAGGGACCTATTAAACATTCAATTAGAAAAATGAGGATAACATTAATCCACAGGAAGTAGACCTGCTGAAAAGCCCATCTCTGTACTGTCCAGCTATCATGCTGAGTTGAAAATGTCACCAATTTATACAAATTGTCCCAAAAGTAAAATCAAAACAAAAGATGAAGACAATGAAGAAGAAGAAGAAGAAGAAGAAGAAGAAGAAGAAGAAGAAGAAGAAGAAGCAGCAGCAGCAGCAGCAGCATTAGTGACTTATGCAAATAAGTACACTAATATAAAGAAATATGCAAATGTGTACATTATAATGAATCAAATGAGTGAGTCTGGATGAGAAACTCCAACTGAAGGCTTTAGAATATAAGGAAAAGTTCTCTGAACAAGAATATAATCACCAAACAAACAAAAAAAATCAACATTGAAATAAAAGGAAAAAATATAGACCTGAGGAATATGGACTTTGAAAAAAATAATTTGTGAAGAATGAGAGTAGGGGTGAGAGGAAGACAGGGTTAAAAGAAGAGCAAATCATTGAAATAAAGAAAGTTTTCTAGAACTCACAGGTGACATCAAAAAGACCCCTGGTACCCAATGACCCCAAAAGATCAGTGTGGATGTTTTTTTCTTTCAGATGAGTCCCTTCGAAGCAGGCGCTGTGATGCTTTTGTTTATGGGCTTCCTAATGTATTGGTGCCTATCAGTCAGAATCAGTGACACAAAAAGTGGTGGACAACAAGCTCCTATTTGGATCAATAAAGGCCATCTTCATTTTTTATTAAATTTATTTAAATTTATTACATTTCTTTTAATTAAATATTAATTATTGATAAAAATCTGACCAATGACATTAGCTCAGATATTTAAATGCCAGAAGGCAAAGAAGAGAATGTAATGGGAAAAGGTTTTATTTTCAGCAAAAATGATCCAAATAAGTGCTTTTTGTCCAGGTGCTATATGGGTCCTGAAGGAATTCACTAGATAAATTTAATTTGTATGGTGGAAGGTCAAGAAATATCTACCACCTCTTGTGTCACTGATTCCAGCGGATAGGCCATCTTTTTGAATAGTAAGTAACAAAGATGGTAGTTGGAGCCAAGATGGTGAGGTTTCTGAGTCTGCAACTTCCAGCCTGCCAGAGCCTAGCCACTCACCACCTGTGATAGACGTATCCTGGGCCGATTGCCTGCCAACTCCAGGAAACCAGCCAGGTAGCATGGCCTTGCCCATCTGTCATAGACAGTTATTCAAGGATAATTCTCCATCACCTGAATGTCATGAAGAATTTTCCAGGGACTTTGAAGATTAGTTTCTTCCAGGCCACCCTCAGAAACACAAATTTCTAACATGTAAGAGCCATAAGATACATCTAGTCTCACTTACTCTTGCAGACAGGAAAATTGAGTCCCAGAGACATGATGTAATGTGCTCAAAACTCATGCAGCTTGTTGAAGACAGAACCGAAATAGAATCTGGATTCATCACTACTATTGCAATGCTGTTTCCATTACCTCATGTAAAAAAGTATACACTCTTGAATTGGAATAGTTTCTTACAGTTGTCTGATGCATGCCCTCTGAACATGAGAATCACTTGAGTAGTTTGTTAAAAATACAGATCTTGGGACATCCCCAAGGACCTGAGCTCAGGACTCCCTATTTTCAGCATGTGCTGACATTATCTAATATAGCTTGTCTGAATTTAGCAATCAGTACAACCACCATATTGCTGCAAAGTGTTCTGCAGCCTCTGTTTTAATAACTGCTAATGGTGGATGTCATCTTCTCTTATTCCACTTATGGACAGCTGTTACCGGTAGAAACTTCTTTTTAATAAACTGAAATGTACCCACCTCCTTATAGTTTCAACCCATTAGTCCCAATTCAGCCTCTTTCTCACAATCAAAGAATAGAAGAATTAATTTGATTAAAAATATACCCACCTCTTTCTTATGAATTTTTATTATACAAATAATATTCAGATTATATGCTAGGTATATATATGCATGCATATTCTTTCATGTGTACATTTTTATCTCTTTTCATAGTCTACATACTTATTTTAATGGCTTTACATTGATAGAAACATTTAAAAGTATTTTTCCTATGGTTTCTTGGCAGTACAGTTTGGGTGAAGGAGTTTAGGGCTACACACTGTTAATGTGACTTGAGCTGATAAATGTGTCACCTTGGAGCTGGTCACCAGTCTCTCTGGACCTCCGTTTCTTCATTTGTTAATTAATAGGTTTGAATTAAACAGTATTTGTAATCTATTCTGGCTCTGACCTTCTGTGGCTCTTCACAAAATATATATAAAGGCCTGTGAAGTTAATGCTTTCTATTTAGTCCTCTAGATGTTCTAACGGAATCTACACCTGAATTAATCCAGACCATCAATTTCCTCTTAAATTGTGATACTCTCAATTGAGAAAACAAGAGAACTAGATTTAAAAACCTGAGAGTTACCCCAAATTAGTAAACATTCTTTGTCTTTGTTACTCTCCTCTGCTTCTGTGTCACTGAGAGGAAAAGGATCTTAAAAAAAAAAAAAAAGACTCAAGAAAGAGATAATTTGTTGGGTGCCTACTATATTCTGAATGGTGGTCTCCCAAAATATCAGGTCCTAACTCTTGAAATTTGAAAAGTTTATCTTACTTTGATAAAGGGTCTTTGCAGTATGATTAAGGATTTTGAGATGGAAAAATTATTCTGAATTATTGCAATCATATGTATCCTTACAAAAGAAAGTTAAAGATTTGACACAGACAAAAGAGGAGATGACCACAGAGGCAGAGATTAGAGTGATGTGACCACAAGCTAAGGAGTGTCAGCAGCCAACAGACACTCCCCCCAGGGCTTCTAGAGGGAGTGTGACCCTGCAGACATCTTGATTCGGGCCTAGACTTCTGACCTGCAGTCTGATTAAATAAATTTCTGTTGTTTTAAGCCACAAAGTTTGTGGTGATTTGTTCTAACAGCCATAGAGAACTAATAGAGTGCTAAAACTGCACTGAACACATTGTAGCATGAAGAAAATGGCAGGATACATGATGTCTTAGAAAATTGAGGTATTATTAATTGAAAAAAGAAACAGGTACAAGTTTATAAATAGTTTTCTTGCAAAATTTTAGGGGAAAATAGAAATTATAATATTAATTCTGAAAGCAAATTGCACTGGCATGTACCAATGTGGTATAATTGCTCAGAGTAGTCAGCTAAAGTTGTATAATAATGCTATAATACAAATCTTATGTGTCCAGGTCTCAATGTAGTTTAATACACATTTCAGATATCCTAAGTAATATTATTACTCTTACATTTGTGGTGAATTAAATTAATTAGTAGTATATAAATATAATTTATTTTCAATTAGCATGCCAGAATATTACTTCCTTCAAATAGTCACTTTGAGAAGTGGCATATTTTTCGCTTTGATTATTTCCAGAATTTCTTTCTGATAAGCCTTTTAAAGCTTTTAGAATTTGTTTAAATATCTTCATTAGAAGCAAAGCCGTAAATCCATATATGTATACATTTGCACGCACATACATATACATGTACTATTAAAATTGATTTTGAGATTTCTGCTTTGGGGAATGGAGGACTAGCCTACTCAGACTAACTAGCTAGCTGAGAGCAACTACAAAAGCTGGGGGTAAAATCATCTTGATGTCATTGGAGAGTTTTAACAGGAAAGTGAACAATTACTGGGCCAACATTTATGATAAAATGAAAATCTACAGATATAATCCTGGCTTTGGAGATTATTTTTGCCCCAGGACATTTGACATTCAAAAGAGGCAACTCCAAAGCTAAGGGTGCTTTTACTACATCAGGGGATAACTTAATTCAGAGTCTGAAGGCCACTGTAGGTAGGAACCTTGATAAATTCAGCATTCTTTGAGACTCTGGAAGGCTTAAATGAAGTGAAAATATCCAACCTTCACACAGCCTGAAGGCCAGCTTCCAGTAATTAGAATAGGCAAGAAAATTCTAAATTGTTGACATTGGTGAAAAGTGTTGGTGCCCTGGGCACTTGGAAGAAACAGAAAACTTTATTCTAGTCCTCAAATTATTTCTACCAACAACTTTCCAAATATGAGGTCAGTACCTAATCACAGATAACCAGGCACATAAGGAGAAAAGTTAACATGAATGAGGACTAGTAGAAATAATAGATGATAGAATCAAACTCAAAGGAGCACAGATATCAAAATTATCAGACACTAATTTTAAAATAATTGTCATGACTGTTAAAGAGATAGAAAGCAAAAAGGAAATTTTTAACAAAAACTGTAAACTGTAAAAAAAAAAAGCCATAGAATATTTTTAATGTAAATTCTAGAACTAGATAAAATTATTAACCAAGACTAAGAATTCAGTGCATGGGTTTAATAGCATATTAAATGTGGCTAAAAAAGAGAATTGTACTGAAAGATCATTCAAAAAATTCAGAATAAAAATAGAGAATGGACAGTATAAAGAATTGAGAAGAAATTGAGGGGAGACAATATATGAGAAGGTTAAACTAACGTTTAATGGAATCTTATACGTAGAAGAGAGAGGAAATGAGGCACAAGCAATATCTGAAGAGATTTTAACTGAGAATCTATTCAAAAATAATAAAAGACACCAGCCCACAAAGTTAGGAAGCCAAACAATCCTCAAGCATTAAAAAAGAATAAATCTACATGTAGATACATCATAAAAAAATTACAGAACACCGAAGACAAAGATAAAAACTGTAAAGACAGCAAGAGAAAAAAAAAAACAGATGTAACTTCAAAAAGCAACAATTAATCTGACAGCTTGTTTTTCTTGAGAAACAGTAAAAGCTGAACAAAAATAAGCTGAGAGCAAATAATTGTCGTTCTAAAATTCAATACATAGGCTATGTGAGCCATACCTTCTCTGTTGCAGTTATTCAACTCTACACTTGTAATGCAAAAGCCACCACAGATAATATGTAAATGAGCAGGCATGGTTGGGTTTCTATGAAATTATTCACAAAATAGGTAGCAAGCCATAGTTTGTCTACCCTTGCCTTAGATGTAGCTCATAAACAAGATATTGAGCAAAAAAGAAAGGAGAGATATTGCAGAAGGGTATATAGTATATGACTTAATATAAAATTCAAAAAAGCAACTATAGAATGATAGTATCAACGAATGTATAATAGGTGGTATATGTGACAGGAAAATATGGAAGTGACTACCATTTACCTCTAAAGGGAAGGGTATATTGTGATTGAGATAATACATTTAAGGAACTCCTGGAGGAGTGTCAGGAAAATTTTTTTAAGCTTCGTTATGGTAACATGAATTTTTAAAAATATATTAAAAGGAAATATTTATGTATAATGTTTCATAATTTTAAAAAGTTTTTTATTTTTCATAAAAAATAATTTGAAGTCAGGTTAGTGAATAAGGTCTAGAAACTGACAGTTGACAGTACTAAATGTCAGTTTTGGTTTAAATAAGGTATGGCTCTGAATAATGAACCTGATTTTCTTGTCTTTATAAACTGGCTTGTAAGTTTATTTCAGAGATTTCCAAACATTTGTAATACAGCCACTACTGATCAAAATAAGGATACAGCCTCTGAGGGGCCAAGTCTGAAAAAGACAATGCTTGATTAAATAATGACTATGTGTCTGTATTTGCCTTAACAAATATAACTCTACTATAACACATTTTATTTAAATGAATGCAGTTTTACTTTCTTCTGATGAGGTTCATTTTAATAACAATATCCTGAATCCTGTCAAGTTATATTATGAAAGCAAAAGGCGTAACTCTCATATTCTTGGCCTTTGTGCCATTAAAATCTTACTCTAAATGTCACATTCATTCATCTTTTTCACATTTTTTTCTTGACTTTTTTTTCCCTTCAAGAAGAATGCTAAGTGGAGTAAAAGAAGGAAAAAACAGTTCATTTATTAAAAGTGAAAATGTATCACATAACCCTCTAATTCGTGCTCTAGAATTTTATAAACACTTCTATTGAAACGTCTATTTCAGAGTGAGATGAAACTCAAGAGAATGAAGTCCAGATTTGGTGTACCTGACCTAGGATCACTGAGTCTTTTTAAAGAATCAGGTGACTAGTGGGGGTACCACACCCTGTAACAAAGGGTGGTAGGTTAGCAATGATGACTATTGATTTCACTGAGTCTTCTATACACTCAAGTGGCTGGATGTGCATAGACTTCCTACCAGCAAAATTATGTTGCTGGTAGGAAGTCTATGCAAAGATTGTGAACATGAAAACCATTAATTTTCAGCTTAGCTCCTTGTTCAGTGATTTTGTTCTGAGTACAATGGTAACAGATAAAGTTTTAATTTATAGAAACACAAAACATTTTTACTGGCATTTTAAAATAATTATGGCATCTTTTAAATATAAAAAATTTTAAGCCAAATTTGGAAGTTGTTGTTGTGTCATCTAGGAAGGCTTTTTTTTCCCCCCTTAAATGTACTGGCTTTAATAAGGCATGTTCTGCACAAATAAAGCCTAATTCTACCCTCAGTGGCAACCAGTGAAAATTTGAATTCATTTTTATATAAAACTTGGATTATAACACTTAATCTGGTTTGGGGTTCTAAGACATCATTTTCTAGATCCAAGAACAAGATCTTCTGCAGAGTTTTACCCTATATATTCTTTAGGTAATATGTTCCTAGAGTATTATTTTTCTAAGAATTAATGATGACAGCAACATTTGTTGAATCCATCATAGCTAATATTCATTGACTATCAATATTATCTAAAGCACTCCCATCTTTATCCTGATATATAAGCAAACTGCTGGGGTACAGAACAGGTTGGGGCATCCAAAGAGGTCATTCTCCAGAGTCACTGTTCATAAATTTTCCTAACCAACACTTCCCAAATCTAAGTATTTCCTCCCTCCAAACCAAGTGAGGATCCCATAGAAGCGCTGGTGATGACTAGGGGTGCCACAGGAGGGCCGCATTGAATCCTCTTTCTAACCAGATTCTTGCCGAGCTCTTGAAGCCATAGACCTTCCCTACTTCTACCACCAGAAAGGGAAATATGGAAAAGTTTATGGAGAGCTTGGTGGGTACCTTTTTGAGTTTGTGGATGTATGTAAATCAAGAATGATGTTGGCTTCGCAAAACTAACAGGTTGGATGGAGCAGCCCACACAACTGGCAAACAAGAACCACAGTGTTATAGTATGATGCCCAAGGAGAAAGATGTGGAACATTGAGACCTCCAGGATGCCTATGACCTCTGGAGGCTCAAGGAAGGATCTCCCTGGAAACTGAAGAAGAGGTAGAGAAAGGAGAAATGAAGCAGAGCTCACCTCATTCCACCGCAAGACCCTCTGCACTGGGCTGGTAGAAGGATAAGAAATAAGAGTTAAGTTAAATTTTAAACAGAACTAATTGCAAGTAACTAGAAAGCTAAAATGTTTGCCCAAGATGCCATTAAACAAGGGCAAAGGAGATTTGGCTTCACGTATTTGAGGGCAGTGATTAGGAAGAAAAAAACTGTTTCATGTTTGTGCCTCATTGAACCATATAGTCCATTACATTGGATATAATACTTAGTGACAAAAGAAATCTGGAACTTCTGTTTCTGGTCATACAGCCAACCTGGTGTCAGAAGGGCACTCCTTGGTGCAGAACACTGACCTGGTGAGAAAGGAAAGGAAGTCTTTAGAGACCATAAACTGGAAAGTGAGAACCCAGAAAAGTAAACTAGTAGTAAACTGCATCAGTCTTTACTCAGAGGGCATCTGTCAACCCTGGGTAGTCCAGAGCCTGAATTTTAAGAGCTCGTGCACTTGGGTGTCAAGAAACAAAGCTGAGAGGGAAACAGTCACTTCAGAGACTCCTGAGGGGCAGTGGTATCACCAGGTGATCCAGAGGGGAAAGGGCCTCAGAAAGGGAGATGTTGGGGTACTTATTTTAGTCTTAGTTATTGTTGGAGCAAATGAAAAGAGAAAGAATATCTCCTTAGATAATTCCTAATCCCAAATCCTACGTCTCCCCTTGCTGGTATGTCTCTCACCAAAACCCATTTAGTCCAAAAGAGTGAAGCAAAAATATAAAGTTTCTCCATTTTGGCACTGCCCCCAGGTAACTGGCAAAAGCAATCCATCTCATTTCTGGAGGAACATACTTTAAATATGGACCTGAAATTTTCCCAGAGGAAAAAAATCACTAGAAATGTAAGACTACAAACCTATGTGAGTGAAAGTCAACAAAAAGCACAAACAGCAGAATCCAAGCCATAGAGATAGTAGATATTGGAATTACAGAAGTATGGGATAACTGTTAGGTCAGAGCACATGCAATTGCCATGTTTGTAGGTCAAAACTGGGCAATATCTGTAATTTCATATATTTAATCTAACATTCTTAAAGAAATAGAGTATTGAACTATAACCTTTTAATTAATGCTTTAAAATAATCTTATAAATAAAATTTCAGGTTTTTACGCATAGGTTTTGCAATCTTATATAAACTTTTAGAAACAATAGAAAAAAAAACATCATTCTCCAACTCATTCTGAGATTAGTTCAACCTTAATTTCTAGACTAGACAGTGCCAGTGTGACGTAGAGAAATTGCAGCCCAGCTCCTTTCATGAACATAGATAAAAAAAATTCTAAACAAAATAGTAGAAAACTAAATCTACAAACACTGAAATAAAAAATGATTATAGCTCTTGTTGGGTAGAGGAATAAACTCAATGGAGGGACTAGATCTTGTAAAGGACAAATGCTGAGGGGTGGGGGCACGTGGGATAATAAAGGCACCAGTATCACTTTTACTGGCTAGTGGGTCTATGAGTGGTCATCTCATTATCGTTATATATTTAACACCAGCATTGTTTAGAATTGCATGTTGTTATCTATACTTTAAATATATCTCTGCTTTATACCTTTCATGTATGTATTTTATTGAAATATAATTGACATAACATTTATTTCAGATATACAATATCTGTGTATATTGTGAAATGACCACACAATAAGTCTAGTTAACATCATCACTGTTACAATATTTTTTCTTGTGATGAGAACCCATAAGATCAAGCAATTTTCAAATACACAACACAATATTATTAAACTATGGTCACCATGCTGTACATTACATCCCATGACTGATGTATTTTATAACTGGAAGTTTATACCTTTTGACTATCTTCACCCAGTTATCCACTGCCTTCATCCACCACTGCCAACCACCAATCTGTTCTCTATACCTATGAGTTTGATTTTTTTGTTTATTTGTTATTCTTTTTTAAATTCCACATAAGAGGTATTTTTCTTTCTCTGTCTGACTTATTTTACTTAGCATAATGCCCTTAAGTTCCATCAGTATTGCTGCAAATGGTGTAACTTACTTTTTTATGACTGAACAGTATTCCATTGTATACATATACCGCATATTCTTTATCTATACATACACCAATGGACATTCCTTTTATATATTTATATACATATAAACATATATACACACATATATATGTATTTCACAATGAAAATTTTTTAGGAGTTTACATATATGTGTACACTATAATTATAATCATGTAAAAATACATATACATACACAAGTGCGTACAGATGTGTGTGGACAGGGGAGACAGAGAAAGAGCTAGAGACAGAGAGAAAGAGAGAAATGTTTTTAAGGAATATAAAATAAAACTATATTACGAGATGGAGCTAAATGAACACATTTGACTTGGCTGTGCTTTGGGATTATACCCTGCCTCGTTAATGTAACTTTGGGCTTTTAACAGACAAGATGCCATAGAAAACTATTCAAGCTTACGTATTTTCAAACAGGCTGTCTTACTTTGGGCGTTATGTGTTTCCCCCCACACTGTCAAGCTTCTGTAAACATACCTGCAACATGATCCATCTGGCTGCTCCCTAGTTATTACCCAATTATCACCTATCCCGCTTATTAACAGCCTTCAACAGGAGATATTGCTGCATGGAACTGACGCCCTCCCTTGATGGGTCATGTGGCCAGCCCTAAGCAAAATTATGAAGGAAAAAGGCAGACTTTATCTTCCTTACCAAGTTCTCTTGCCAAATTCCTTCTGTTTTACTCCTTCCCAAGGAAGATCATTTATCCTCAGAGAGCCAAGGGCCTAGCAGTGGGAGACATTCACTCAAATGCAGACATTAAGGGAGGTGGGGCTGGAGGGCCAAGTCTGTAGAGAATCTTAAAGTAATAAAACTGAATAAAAATCAGTCTGCTTTATGTTACCACCATGCAATTCTAAATAGTGCTGGTGTTAAAATACCTCTCCCTTTCCCCAAATTATTTTGTTGGTCTAGGTGTTCTTAAATGCTACAATTACTATTAAGTTATAATAACATATACACAAGCTTCAAGTTAGCACATTTTTGATTACCTACCCTTAAAATCCTAATATTCTACACTGAAGTTAACTCAGAGAACCAGCAGTTAAAGGGACTCCCCTGGTACTAAGCAAAAGGCACTCATTTTGAGAGCAGGTGCCTCAAAGTTTAAAATTCGGAGCAGTTCACGTCTCACACCTCTGTGGTGCATCTCTTACCTCTGTGGCACTCTTCAAATCATAGGTTAAAGTGCACGCTGATAGCACAGTGACTGTAAAGATGTAGAAACAGAACTTAGTTGATTTCAATTGTCATTTTGTGACTATTTGGAGTTTAAATTACCATTTAAATTTTGTAATCATAAGCGAACATTGCAAGGTGTAATACTTTTCCTTTGGTAAACATAAATTTCAGTTCATGCATGAAATATGTACTGCATTTCAGAAATAACTTTAAAAAAAATTTTTGTCATTTTTTGGTTTTAAAAGTTAAAAGAAATCAGGAAAATGATACACTGTTACTGAGCAGTACAATTTAGTGGTTACCTAAATCTTGCCTTTTGCAGTGTATTCAGTTTATTAAAGTTCATTTATTCGTTGTTGTCAGGAAGAAGAGAGTGTTAAAAGTGATTTGTCCCAGGTGTCAGATGCATACTGTATCCTGGAATCCTTTTCTTTCAGCTCTCCAGGGGGTCAGTGAGAAATCTACAGCTAAGGGCAAGAGGAGGAGGAGTCCTTTAACTGAAGGGCACATGGTTTGGGTCATTTTATTTTATTTTGTTTAAGGCCTACAGCACTCAGTCTTCCTAGGTGTTCTCCCTTCCAGGAACTAAGCAGGCCCGACGCTGCTTAGCTTCCAAGATCAGACGGGATCAGGCGTGTTCGGGGTGGCATGACCGTAGACTTGTTTGGGTAATTTTAAAGGAATCTAACATTCACATATTTTTTCTAAACTTGGTCTGCCTGAGAATGCACCTGGTTAATCATGTTGCTTATATAGAAGTCTTTTTCTATAAACTAAATAATGTACATTTCCAAGGTTTTGTCAAAAATATAATTAAAGATTGGGTGTCACATACATTACACCTGAAATTACATCCTTGTAGCCATTTCAACATCATTTAAATGTTTAGATATTATGTTAAAAGTTACGTAAGTGAGTGCCGAGCTTTTCAAAATTCTTCCCGGATAACGTGAGGAAGAAAACTTTTTGAAGAACTGCAACTGTGTTAGCAGACAGATTTGGGGGTGCTTCAGCACTCAGGAGCCAATTCTCTTCAGAGTCTCTTGTGAAAGAATTCTTGAGAAAGAAATCTCAGGCAATTGGGATACATTCTTTAAATCACATGGTAACGAACCATGTTGTTGGAAGTTCACTACTGGTTAACCAGTACTCAATATATGTTTTCTTATTTAATAACAATGAAGTGAAGCATTGCTAGGTAAGATGCTTTTGCTGAAGGTGAAGCTGAGAGTCAGGGGGCTGACTCGCCCTGCTGGGGACTTTGGGATGGTTGGTGGTTGGGCGAAGATTCTCATCCAGTCAGCCACGTGGATCCTCCCCCACCCCCTCTCTCCTGATTTAGGTCTAGATTTGATTTTTAACATAATGCTGAACACAGAACTCCAAAGGGACAAGTGAAGAAGGAAGCACATTTCCCAAACTGCCCTTTAATTTGTAAACACAACCAAAATCTATTTTCAGTCTGGTATACTTTTAATCATGCATGTGGGTGGAGAAAGCTTCTGTCACAGTTGACCTTTAATTTTGCCATCAAGAAGCTCCTCTAGAATGTTCTGAAAGACAATTCATTCTTGCCAGGGAGCTTAGAAAAATGTCGGGAAATTCATGCTGTTGGATAAGCAGCACCCTTCATAAGAGAGTTGTCCCTGGGGTGTTCTTACTCAGGGTCACAGGCATGTGCTGGAAGAGGATCAAAGGAAAGTCACTGACATCTTGGGCAGTAGGAGTTGCCTGCCCTTTAATTTCTAGTCCTGGCATGGATGGCATCTCTTATCTTTTTGTCTCGCTTTCTCCTATATGAAAATTTTTGCAGAATCAATTTGATAGTGACCTACTTTTATAGTAAGTCATATCTGGGGGGTTTTCCCCAGAGCACCAGGAAGCATTTGTATATAAGCCAAATGAGTAAGCAAAGAGCCAGCACAACAGAAAGCGGACAGAAGCTCTCCACAGTGACATCCCTTACACAGTCTCATTTCTACCTAGTCTCCCGTCCACACGTGTCATGGTTGCATCCTCTTTGCCCTGACCCCAACGCTCTTCACTTAGGACTCTGGAGCTGGACTCATTGAGTTTGAATCCCAGCTCTACTCATTACTGGCTATGTGACCCAGCCACTTCACTTAACCTCTCTGTGCCTCGTTTTTCTCATCTATAAATTACAGCTATTAATAATAATAGTACCTACTTCATAGGATTGTTGGGAGAATTAAATGAGTTAATATGTAAAAATATTTAAAATAGTGTCTGCTCCCATAGTAAGAGCTCTATTTTGTAAATGTTTTCTATTTTTAGTATTAGTAGTAGTATTGTTCTTGTTATTGTATGTGCTTCATTGATGCTTTCCTTGGAAGTACATAAAACATTTAATTTATTCCTCTTAGCTGTGAGGAATTCTGCTGAGCATCTTGGGTCAATCCGCTGGACACATTATTCTGCTCCTACAGTAAGCTGAGAATTCAGGTTGTGGAGCTGGGATGCAAAGAAATACAGGGACCTTGCTGACTCCCTACGTTTCCCTTGGGAGGTGGAAGGGAAATCACCTATATCCCAGATGCCCAAATCTTTGTTCTGTCAACTGTGTGGCCAGGCACCAAGCCCCTCAAGGGTACCTGGCTCCTCAGCTTCCTTCCCTTCTCTCCTTTGCCACCATTGTTCACATCCACTGCTTTGCCTGGGAGGCCCCCAAAGAATAAATGAGATTTGGAGACTCAGATGTGAAGGACTGACACTTGGTCCCCTGGTTCTGCTGGGTCGCCCACTCCTGAGGCAGCAAGTGAGATCTCTTTAACTTCTCCCTTGGGGTGAAAAACGGGACACTTTGGGTGATGGAGGTGTGATGGGGAAAGTCACTTGAATTAATTCATCAAAATATTCCCTAATGATACCAAGGAAATTTCATAAAGGCTCTTCTGACATCTGAGAGTGGGACTGTATCACCTATGTCCCATCACCAGATCCCCAGGACCTACTTAGAAAGGTCCAGGGAATATTTGGAAACTAATAATCATGAACTGTAACATCCTGAGTGGTATAATTTTTACTTCCTAGATCCACCAATAGTTATGATTGGTTAGTTTGCTCTTTTTCTTTCTTTTCTTTCTATTTCTAGTCATTTAGACACAAAATGTTTTTCAAGACTAGGAAGGAAATCCCACAATAAAAATGTTTCAAAAACTTATATTTAAGTTTGAATGCCTTGTGTAAATTAATAAAATTAAAGTCTATCCCATGTGAGTAAAAATCTTGGAGTCACATTAGTTAAATAAGTCTATTGAATTGATTTTTATAAATTCTTCTGATTCAATTGCACATCCTCAAATTAACATTAAAAGTCAAACTAGAATTTAAAGTTAGGGTCCAAGGAGAGAACACACTGAATAAACAGATTTGTGTAGTTAAAGACTCAACAACAGATGGTAGAAACAGTAAAGTGTAGGAAAACTGCAAAAAAAAAAATTTTTAAATAAATGGGTACTTAAAATAGATAAATGTCAAATAAAACAGAAGAGTGAAAAGAGTCATGGTTCTTAGTGGAAAATGAAGCCTTTCACATCAGCTATAGTGCCTGAAAAAGTGCTAATTATGGATGTGATTAAAAGGTTTAATGGGGAGAAGAAAGGGGACATTAGGACAGTTATGAAAAATTTTAATTATAAATCATAATTGTTATGTAAAATAAAAGTTCGGGGATACCTTAGTGTAAAAAAGTTGTGATACTCAGATTTAAAATGTTTATGTAGGAAATGTTCAAAGGTAAAGTCTTTTGAGGGAAAAAATGTTTCAGAAAAGCTTGAGAGCAGTAGTAATCTCATAAATTTAGCTGTTACACCAGTCTTCCAAAAAGTCGTTGTATTTGTCTAATAAAAGCCATTTACCATAATTCCTGTCAGTAAAAAGGGTAAGCCTAGAATCATAATATACCAGAATTTAAAGGGCCTTCATGATATTCTGGTCCAGTTGATTCATTACACAAGCAAGAAAGTGGAGTTTCAGAGAATTTGTGGGGTTCAGTGAACTCCCCAAGCTCTCATGGCTAGTTAGTGCTAGAATCAAGAACTAAAACCAGGCTTCCTGGCTTTTATTCCAGGGCTGAGATGTAGAGACCTGACCCCAATGGCTTGTAGGCTACTTTCTTTTGGAGCCACAGATAAGCAATAATCTTCTAGAACCTTCCAATCAGACTTCATGCTCCAGAATTGTGTCCAGAGTTTAGAAGGATGTTGTCCAAGGCTGGAAGCAGAGATTGTGAAATTCAAACATGCCTTGAAAAATGCAAGCACATGGATAAATTAACTAAAATCAAAGTAGAAAGCTTTTCTTATACAAATTGTCATTGGAAGGAAAGGTGGAAATTTAACCATAATTTATGAAGGTGCTAATTGTTTATTACTTCCACAGACACGCACTAATTTATTCTGAAGGGATACATTTCCAAATTCTACTTTTACTTTAAAGAAACTCAGACTTCACATACACACAAAAAGTCAAACACTATATTTGTGATTGCTTCAACAGTGAAGAATATCAGCTATCATAACTTCAAAAAATCATTGGCAAACATTAGCCACGGAAAAGGGAAATGTGTCTAGTTCACAACAAACATCCATCTTGCATGAGTGAATAACTCTTTATCTTTTGTTGGAGAAAAACACAGCACCTAACTGTATGCTGCCAGCACCGAGTTCCCCCCGGCGGCTGACCCTGATGTACCCCAGGCCTGGTGGCACTCCCGGACTTGATTTCCCTTACAGCTTATCCTCTCAGTCATTTCCTGCTGCAACTCCTCTGTCTTCTTCATCTGTTCAGCATCTTTTATTTATTAATTTATTCCACTGATATTCCTTGGGCCAAAAAGAAAAGTTAATTGTGTACCAAGCAAAGTAGGGTGTAGAAAAAACACAATGGAAAGCAACGATAGCTCTCCCTGCCCTCCCAGAGCTTAGAACCCAACGGAAGAAAGAAATCCCAAAATACTGAAAATTTGCAAACAAAACCATTAGACTAATAAATGAACAATCACGCATGTGATGACACTCAGAAGAGAGGTACACCATGATAGAAGAGCTCATTGAAGGAGAATTTGATTAGATATGAAAGACGAGTTGACGTTAGCCAGGTAGGGATGGCTGAAAAGAGAGAGTCAGGCCAAGGGGACACCAAATGCAGAATCCCTATTGTGGGCAATAACACGGAACTACATGGGACTAAAAGATGATCATGGTGGCAGAGCAGAGAGCAGGCAGAGGGGCATGCTATGGTATGTGGCTGGAAGGGCGGACAGGGACTTTGGTCTTCAGAGCACTGGGAAACCACTGAAGTAATCAGATACGAATTTTGAAAAGGTCGCTCAGGGTTCAAACAGAGAAGTCGAACCGCTAGGACATAGCATTATATGTACTTGTGTGTTTGTACATATATATGTACACATCTACATATTTATAATAAATACCATTAGAAGTATACATATGAATATATACATGTGTTACAGGAATTTGATCTTGTGCAGTTGTGGTTGCTAGTTTAAGCAATAAAGCTGTTATCTTCACATCTGATCATCTGATGTGGAGCTCAGAGTCTACAGGACAGGCAGCAAGTGATGATGGAAGTAGAGAAGGGAGAGCAAAGACAAACTGGGACACCCCCCACTCCATGCGCACTCACACACACACACACACACGCGCGCGTGCGCGCGCGCACACACACACACATATGTGCCGGGACCCATGAAGGCTGACCGAAACCCACATCAGTTTTCACAGCCTCCCTAAATGATATAGTTGTCCTGCAGGACATCACAGAGGTAAACATATGCCTGACCCAGGAGTCAGGAGAACGTGGGGCAGTTTAGGCCAGGCCACTGCACCCAGCAGGTGAGCCTGTAGATGAGTCCTATGTGTGAGCTACAGATGGCTGCCCGTCACTTCTGCTCTCTGTTCTCTCACAGGAATGTCTCTGCCCATCCTAACTGGAAACAGTAGGGAAAGAGAATCTGGAAGAAGTGGTTCATTCTAGCCACACTGACAATTTCTGAAGCTACCCAGGCAGCCTGGCCTCAGTGTGGGCAAAGGGTATGCAAAGCTTTCCACATTTCTCTCTGGCAGTTCCCGCCCTGGTCTTTCAGGTTGAGTGAGCACTTTCAGGGGACATCAACTCTCCACTCTGTACTGGGGGAAATTTTGCAATTCCCAGATGAGCTGCCAACAGGCAAAGGTTGGGAAGTAGCAGCTAATAACATACAAGTCCCTTTGGCAGCGATGCAAACCTCCACCATCACTATTAGAGCAAGTGGAGAGAAAAGAGACTCTCTTAATGGCCAAATCAAATCAAAGGGGGCAGGCTTCTGAAGACGATACCAAAACCTACATGACACATTCATGGAACAAAGAGTCTGATGTCATTTCATCCTTGGTTTGTCTGCTTAGACAGGGTTTTTTTCTGTCTCATCCTCCCAGAGGATCTCCAAGCCACACACAGGAGGATCTGCCACAGTTTGGCCACCACTTTTCTCAGAGTACTGGGGAGCCAGGACTGAGCCTGCAGCAAGATATTCTGTGATGTAAGATGGGATTTGAGAAAAAAAAAAGAATATTTGGGTGATGAAATAGCTTGATGGTCATTAATCCTGACTGTACCTTAGATTCGCCTACAGAGCTTTACAGCCTTTCTGAAGTCCAAGGTCTCCAAAGATTTTTGGATGGGGGCAAAGCATCACTAGCTAGTAAAACTCCCCAGGTGATGCTAACGTGCAACAGGACTGAGAACCAGGAATCTAGTCTAATCCTCCTGTTTTCAGGTAGTAAATCTAAGACGTGGAGAAGTTAGATGTTGAGCAGCAGTGCATACAAAGAATAGAAGCCAAGTCTCCTGACTTTTAAACTTGTCACTTTCCACTGTGTATCCTGCCACATGGAGAATAACAAGAAGCATAAATTAAAGCTACATTTTCTGCTGTGTCCTGAGAATGTGATGATTTTTTAATATATATGTTATTTATAGAAAAAAGGTAGTGAGTCTGACATGCAGCCAGTCACTCAAACTCCTAAAGTATGTAGACAAACACCTGTGACCCTATGGTCTTAATGCTTTCTGGCAGTTTACCTTTTCCATTACATAAGAAAGAAAAAGGAAAATAGACAAGTTTAGAAATACATTGTTCAGTGGAATGCATTTTAGAATGATTCTATAAATTATAGGAGAGCCTTAATAGCCAATAATTAGCTCTCCTAAAAATGGAGCCATCTTAACTAGCATATGGTCACATGCTCAGTCTAAAATAGACTTGAGCCAGGAGCCTCTGTGACAGTATGCTTTGGAAAGAAAGACAATAGAGAGGAAGAAATGGTGAATTGGATTAAGAAAGCTTTTGTAAATAAGCTTAGCCATATTCAACCAATACTCTGTGCTCATAATTATCATCAGTTATTTCTTCTAAAAGAAACAAAATCTAATTATTGGACATTTTCAGTTCATGGTAATAACATAATATATCAGTATCTACTTTTATGAATTCCTTTATTTTTTTAATTTAAAGAAAAAAATGCAGTTTTGTTTCTATAAAAAAATATACATGCTCATTTTAAAGAACCCAAAGCTTGCAAAAAAAAATACTACAAAGAAGAAAGTAAAATAATCTTCCAAATCCCATCATCCCAAAATAATTATGTTAACATGAATGGACCTTGAGATAATCATGATAAGTGAAATAAGCCAGACAGAAAAAGTTGAAAACTGCATGATATCACTTGTATATGGGATAGAAACCTAAAAGCAACAAACGAACAGACTCATGAACATGGACAATAGACTAGTGGTTACTGGAGGGTAATGGAGAGAGGGGAGAAGGGAGGTAGATAGAGTAAAGGGGGTCAAATATGTGATGACAGAAAGAAATCTAACTATAGGTAGTGAACATAATACATTATACATATGCCTTACTGTTTGATTGTACACGTGAAACTTACTGGGTTTCGTTAACCTACATCACCATAATATAAATAAATAAATAAATAAATAAATAAATAAATAAATAAATAAATAAATAAATAAAGATATTGAACATTAGGTAGACATCAATTTAGACTATTTCAAAGAATATGTGCATGTATTATATAATACATAATGCATTTATATAATACTACATACCTCTATAGACATATATCTCTACAGATAAATACATATGTAGATATATAGTACACATACATATATATACAGAGGAAGAGAAAGAAGCTAGCTGACTGGTTAGACAGACAAACTATAAAGTTTGGATTATACTCTAATGCCTTTTTAAATTTAAAAATATTTATATTCAGATCAATTTTACTAATATACAGAAATAAGGGAAACTGAGTAAACACTGGTGGAATTCTGAACCTCATATAAGTGTTTTTTTACCACCTAATATGTTTCCTGAAAGATACCTTAACAAAAGAGATTATAAAAGTAACTAGAGTCTAGTATTTTTATTATATGGTTCAGTTTTATATCGTATCAGTCAACTCCCTGCTATGAAAGAAGAATACTAATACTTTTTCCTATTTTTTTATTCTATACCTCCCAATATTTGCAGTTCATTCTCAGTCTTTCATTCAACAAGTTTATTGAGACTCTACTTTGTGCAAGGCTATAAGCCGTATTCAGAACAGACAAAATTCTCACCCATCATGGTTCTTACATTTTCCATACAGAGAAGAAAATTAATTACAATTTTGATATTATGCTGACTCTGTTCCCTAGCCATAAGCCTCATAACTGCTCAGTATCATTCCTGTTGACGAATTCATTCAACGCATCTACAAGTAGAAGTCTGGCAGACTTGAGAGAAAGCCAAACACACTTTTATGAAAATGGGGTGATACTATAAATTTACTCCCATCATTGAAAGTCAGCCCCATTCTTTACTTTCCTTCTTATCTTGATTTCTCCCCACTTCCCTCCTCGCTCCAGCCTCTTTAGAAGAAGTAAAAGTTCTTTTCTTTCCAGATTCACCAGTTTCCCCATCATGCTAGCTCCCAGGTTTGCTCTTGAGGAGCAAGGAGGAGGAGCAGTTACAGGCTGAGCCCTTCCCCACTGCTTCACTGTAGAATGTCCTTGACTGCTAGCTTGAAGTATGTGGCAATGTTATGTTCCTTTCCCTTTTTGGTGGCTGCTGATAAAAATTCTGATTAGTTTTCTCTATTTCAATATTGTCATTGTTCATTTTATTAAGTATCATAAAGTTAGAGAAATGTTATAAGTCTTTGCTATATTATCCTTACCCAAAGTCTAACTCTAAGATGCAATTATGAACACAATCCCTGATATTAAGTCAAACCATATGTTTCCTGAACTAGGGGCAGAGAGATATGTTAACTAAATCTTTGTTGTCTGTTCATGTTGGATCGATTCCTAAAGAATAATTGCCACTCCATCTCTTTCCCGGCCCTGGCTTGTTCTCCTGAAAAGCTTCAAAGCAGATGGGAATATCTTTGATAATTGGCTAGGTTCACAAGACTCATTGTTGCAACATATTCCATGGTCTGTAAGAGTACCTCTCAATTACTTTGTTACCAGAAATAAGGAACAAAATTGACAGTGATTTTATATATGTGAGATGTTGCTCAAGAAAGTGGATATAGAATGAGAAGAGATTGACTAGGTGACCTCCCAGGTCCCTTCCAACCTTGAGATTCTGTGGCAGTTTGGGATTTCCAAATAATTGTAATGAGAAGGGAAAGGGAAAATATCTAAATAAATCAGAAAGCTGCATAAGAGGCTTTCTGTAGAGCTCGAATATTAAAAGGATGGATGTAACAAAGCGAGTAAGATAAGGAGAAATAAACATAAAGCATCCAAAGCTGAAAGAATAATATTCACATAGGCTAATGCTGAGAAAGATCAGAGTTTTATGAACTGTCCTGAGGTCAATGACAACAACAAAAAGAGACAGATTGGAGTGATGAGAAGGAGGAGTGAAGGTCTCAGAGGAAACAGATGGTTCACTGGTGATATTTGAGGAGATTTTAATAGAAGGATTTTTAAATGGTATGGGTAGAGTCGGGGAAAGTAACAAGAGATGGAATAAATTGGAACCTGATGAGAGTAATTATTTGGAAAGGGACAGGACACAGAAACAATGGCTCTGGTCATGGACCCCAGTCAGTCAGGCAGAGAGTGGGCTGACCCCACAGTCTTTCTAGTCTCTCCCACCTGCCTCTGCAGCTACCTTTCATTGGCTGAACCCAGAAACCAGAAAACAAGGGACCCATTGATCCCGTCTATCCAGAACAGCCTCTTGGTGCGCAGAGCAGGGTGCAGAAAGGTTTTGTTTTTGTTTTTTTGTTTTTTGATGGATAAATAGAAGATACCCAGCAAAAAGGACAAAAAGAGGACAGAATTACTTACTACTCAAAGAGGTTGAGTCGTTACAGAACTTGACAATAAGAAAGCAGATGAATTCAGCATCTTTCCTATCAAAAATAATGATCTAGCTGAAAAGAAACATACAAACAGGATCAAAGGCAAAATGAAGCCCAAAATGGTCAAAATAATAAACCAACACTTAACTACTTTCAACCAACTCAGTCAGTGGGCCTGTATGAATTTTATCTAAGCATGCGGAAAAAAGTTGTTTAATTTCCAGACAGAGTCAAAATAGTATATTATTGAATATGTAATAAAATTACTGAAATTAAAAAAAATATTGAAGATATTGAGTAGCTTAGCTTTAGGAAGATATCTGGTGGCATGTCTCACAGTTTGGTTTGGAATATTGCTGGAGAAATGTTGGTAGACAGTAAGATGGGACTTAGCCCTGGCCAAGCAGTAATACACAATGACTGTTAATTAGTAGCGATAATTAGTACATGGCATAGAAGAAAGAGGATATGGGATCCTCTCTGACTCACTCCTGTTCAAGATGCTGTGAAGGACTTAAGTGAAGACAAGAGGGATATTCATATCAAAGCTATGACTGATTCAAAGCCAGAAAAGAGAAGTAATTCTGAGCCACTCCGTTAAGATGCCTCAGAGTATGATGCTATTGGAGGGGTGGAAATTCTAAGTGGATGGAAAAATACTGCCTGAAGCTTGAGGGGAGGTTTTTGATGACGTTTCTTTGGCATGCTCTGGATGGAACCAGAGCTGGCACATTCCTTCTGTCTGGGACTAGCCCTGCCTCTGAACTTCAGATTCCAGCTCATAACAATGGCTCTTCATCCCTGGGGAAAACCCGTTGCCAGTCCCTCTGCTGCCAACCAGGGTGCTGTGTGAGATGTCCCCAGGAATGCAGAGACACTGCTAGCAGCTCATCCTGCCTGTGGACACACACACACATACACACACACACACACACACACACACACACACTCTCTCTCTCTCTCTCTCTCTCTCTCTCTCTCTCTCTCTCTCTCTCTCCTCTCTGTCTCTCTCTGTCTCTCTCTCTCTCCCCCTCACCCCCCACAGGGCAAGCATGACAAATAGGCCAAATGATAGAATTTTGAAAGATCTCAACTCATTGGCCAAATTAAATGAAATGTTGTGTAATGGATTTTTATGGTTTATAGAGCTAGTTTATCTGTCATATACTAATGGTGGGCCAGAATGAAGGCCAGAAGAATGACAGGGCTGCCACCGCTCAGCCTGCCACTGGTGGAATTACAGTGTCTAAATTAAAAGAAGTGACAGTTCTCTTGTATTCTGACATAGCAAGAGCCTCTCAGAAGTGCTATCTATGTGGTGAGGCATCCATTTTAAGAGAACAATGGCAAATCCTAGATTCTCACGGGGAGAGTGACCAGCAGGGTGAGACTGGGAAATCTGTCAACAGGAAGTGATAAGAAGTGGGGACCCTGGAGAAGTGAAAAACTTGAAGGGGTTCACAAGAAGTTGAAGAGGATAGAACCAAGTGAGATGAGGTCACAAGTAAAGTGGTTTTAAGATCAGTGTAAGGAATAAAATTCTTGACATTCAGAGATGTTTCAAAATAGGACTGCAGCTTTTTGAGATGGGGTCGCTACAGTAAGAACGTAAGGATGTGATTGGATGACACCTGCCAGGGCATGTGGGATTGGTCTCTGCAAAGTCGTTACTGCCTTCCCAACCTGCTCGTTCATGAGCCTATAAACCATGAGGGAGGGTGGAAGGTAACATAAAAAAGGAGTAGAGGACCTTCTCACAATTTTTTTTCATCCTTTCTTTTACCCAAAAAGTGACTAATCAGTCTCCTTGTAGCAGGATAGAAAACTGCCCCCAAAGGACCACCAAATAATAATAATAATCCCTTACATTTGTTGAGCTCCAACAATGACTAAACGTATCACCTCAGACAGTCACCTAAGCCTTGCTTTTTTTCTTGGTAAAGCAATGCTGTCCCCTAAGGCAGATTGCTGAGAGCTTAGACATAATGACATAGACAACATTTGCATGTATACATATGTGTAAATGGTGGTCACCTCTAACGCGTACACTATGTCATCACACATAAGCTCATTTAAGCTCCCGGCAACCAGAGTCTTAGAGAAGCACAAACCTTCATATTTACACAGGGTTTCCTTGCCTGCCCCCTTAGATGAAGGAATCCGCGCCAGGGATTTCCTCTGGTAATGGAATTTAATTTTCTATTTCCCAAAATGTAATCAGTTTTTATTTTCAGTGGTGGCCACTGCCTTGTCTCTTCTTTCAACAGTTAGAGTGCCACCTCAATTTCTCAGGGCTGCTGGCTTCTTTATACAACATGGCCCTCTTCTTTTCAAGACATCCAAATCTAGATTTTAATGTCCGTGTCAACAATAACGGCAGGGGGACTTAAAGGGAGTGTTTCCATGTACTCAAAGGCCAGAGGGAAGGCTCTTGACTGCAAAAAGACAGTGGTACTTGGCAGAACAGTGGTCCAGCGCTTTGTTGTGCCCATCTGAGTGTTAGCTGCTTTGAAAACTGCGGTGGCAGCAGCTGTGTGGGGGTGTAGGCAGCGTGGACTGAAGCGGCACAGGGGCTGTCGGTCCTTTATAAGGGGGTACGGGCTGCTGCTGTTTCTATCGCCAGCTACCAGATTTCCCAAAGAGGGAAAAAGCTCCATCTATAGTGACAGTTTCAATTGCATGTTTTCTCGTGTTGGACAATGTCTGTTCTCTCCTTGTAGTTGACGTGCAGCTATACAGGTGTGTTTATCAGAGTACTGGGGGCCAAGACTCACAAACCAACCACCACACAAAGGTGTCTCTCGGTTACAGGAAACAGATTTAGGGAAATGGGCCTTTTTATGGCTGAATTCTGTAAGGAGGGTAGCGGGTGGGCAATAGCTTCCGTGGTTTAGTCCACGGTGGGCATTCAGTCTTGATTTTACTGTCAGGTTGGTCCACGCTGTTCAGATGTCTGCATGTAACATTAACTCAGACTTTATGAAAATAATTCATGAGAACAACAAAAGTCACATTTGGTAGTGAAAACTGTATACAATTTTCTTTAATTACATTAACATTATTACATAACATTCACAATTAATTACATTGAATTGTATTACATCATGTCATACTGTACCATACAGTCTAACACCAAGTCCCAAGGTCTTCCTCTCCTAAAAACTAGTGACCACCTTTCATTCATGTGGCAGAGCACTGATAGTTCTGGAATGACCCCGGTACATCCTGAATGTCCCATGCAGCATAGCACGCTGCCTGTGTAGGTGTTTGACCTTCCTAGCCTTTGTTTATGCACTTGTGCAGTGATGGGTCTGTATTGGTTAATGTCCATGGAAAGCTTTGCTTCCCTCCAGGGTACTCTGGTATTGCTGTCCCCTGTCCCTCAAATGAGTGCTATATTCTTTAGCTGTCACTTTCACACCAGCAAGGTCAGTGTTATTCAAGGCAGTGAGCTGGACTAGACCCCTTTGTCAGGAAACATTACTTCCTTTTACAATCTGACCTGGTGTGAAACACAGATGCCATGACCTCTGCAATGGACAAAATTTCCCCCAATAGTTGAAGCTCAAGGGAATAGCTCTTTGCTGTTTATGGTGGAACCATCTCGTGGCCTCTCAACTCAATGGGTCAAGAACACCGTGTTCTTAATTTATGCTTTATTCTTATTGTAGTGTTTGTTTCAGTCTGTGTTAACTGGGAAGGCAGACCAGTATAGAAAAAGGAGCCCTGACTTGAAATAGTACCGCCAGCTGTTAAACTACAGGGTTTGCTTTGCTTTCTGGCATCTTCGCCTCTACACCGCTGGAGAGAGCTAGAGTAACTGGCTTTCGCTTTATGTGAAAGATATGCTCCCCCGCAACCACTGTATTTAAATCAAGTTTTAATAAACTGACACATGCTCGTTAATCCATTAATAACACTTGTTCTTTAAAGAAAATGTTCAAGAGTCCTCTTTTGTTGTTCTAGCATGAAGACTGTCTTATACCGAGCACTTTTTAGATTGAACAGGGCTATTTATACCAAGATCTGCAGATCCTGGTGGTTCTCGGCTGATTTGAGGATTTGCAAATTCTACTAATTTTTTTTTAAATTTTCTGTTTTTATTTTTTATGACACTTGCTTTCAATTTTTATAATAATCTTTTTAATGTTTATGAAAATTATACATATCTATAACCTAAACCACCACCTTATAACTAAGTACAGCTATGAGATTTCAGTGCCTGTGTTCTCGGTCCTGCTGGTCACCTGGATATCATCTGAACTGACATCATTTGACTTTAAATATTTGCAAGGCATATCAGGCTGTTGTTTGGTCGGCAATATTCATCTTGTACTCATTTCATACTGTGTTGGAATCTATCACCAGGTGCAAAAGCAGAACTTCTCTTTTGCCATGATAGTTCACAGTGGAAAGGCATTTTTATAGACCAGGAGTTTAGTTTCTTAGAGTAGTTAATAAATCGATTTGGCATCAGGAAAATTACATAGTACATCAGAGTCCCATACTACTCAAAGTGTCACAGTCTAATGATAAAAGTCAGAAAAGGGCATATTAGGTAATTGATACATTGCTGCTAAGTGAAGTCATGGCAGGCTGAACACACAGAAGTTTCATAGTAATTCGGAAAGATAAAAATGATGGGGGAATTGAGTTATCACAGGATGTCTGCACTTGACCATCCTATGTGGTCTACCGTGCCAGCAGATGCCTTTTTCAGGTTCCATCTTGGTGCATACCATTTAAGCAGAAAATACAAACTGACTCTTATGTCGAAGAAACAAAGTTGTTTAAGTCATATATTTCAAGGTACACTTGGACTGGTTCTGCAAAAACGAGTACATTATCAAGTTATAACAATAATAAGAAGAAGAATAGAGATTCTCATAAGGGGGTCTCCCATCTTGTTCAGAGTCCAAGAATTCTGCCCAACAAACATGAAACACTCAATGTAATCATTTAGCCAGTATTATTAATGACCTACAAAAATGGCATCTGCCTGTGGCTCGACGTGAGAAGCACGACAGTGCCAATTTTGTGTCCACAGAGCAACATCTATCATGAGAATCGATGCTTCTTAATCTATGTCTCTGGGTTTATAGGCGCCTTCATTTGGTTGTGCCCTTGTATAAGAACTAAAAGCGTAAAAAGTTTATTTCTGTTTTTATGTTTGTAACATTGAAATAAAAATAACGTAAATCAGTACTGGAGTGGCAGGAGATGGCCCTGGTTAACAGAGCTTTATCCACATTACTTGCTTTTGAAAAACATTGCTCTAAATGTTCCTGGGCCTCGTGGACCCCAGGCCCTGGCAATAGGCATTAAAGTGAGTCTCCTTTTCCTCTTGTCACCTCTTCTCAGCTCCGAATGGGAGATGTTTTACAGATATGCCAGTACGGCGAATTAAGCCTAAAACTCACAAAATATTGGATTTGGAAGTGAAGTTAATTGTCTTAACTTTAATTCCACAAAGTGTCTTTAGTTCCTTAAGTTAACCCCAAAGTATAAAGGGATCCCCCACAAAAGAGTTAAACTTAAGTCATTCTGTTTAGAATCTTAAGCCTTTGGGTGGAACCCCAGAGCTGGTCTAAAGAAGTGGCAGTGAAGGCCTTGACCTTAGGCTCTGTCATTCATAGAAGCAGAGTCAGTAGCTGTTTACTGCAGCCAGAGAGCTGACCCTCCAGACCCAGGCTCAGGAAGAAGCAAGTGCCTCTCTCTCTCTCTCTGAGCCATCCGAGGCATCTACAGAGTGTGGTTAAAAGTACGGGCTTTGACAATGGACTGCCTGCGTTTGAATCCCCCCTCTGACATCAGCTACGTGGCAGTCTTAATTTCTCTGTGTCTCAACTGAAAAACGGGTCTACTAATAGGGTAAGTGCCCCCCCACAGTGGTGGTATGAGGATTAGACTAGTTCATTAGAACAGTGCCCAGCTCATGGAAAGCCTTCAGCAAATGTCAGCGGCTCGTATCATTGTATCTGTTACTATTACTGCTACTGCTGCTGCTGCGTGAAGAAGCAAAGGAACATCGCGCTTCAGGCACTTACCAGCATTGCACTCTGAGAGTGACATCTGCACAAAGGGAAGAAATGGATTGTGAGCAGCCAGTGTCTGGTTTCAGGAATGTTCTCTGCCAGCTGGATTGTGCGATGAGCACCCTACTCTGAAAGAACTGGAAAGGTTTATTGAGATTTTGATTATGTCATTGTCAAACATCCCCAGTCTACTAGGAGACGTGCTGGCAGGTAAGACTGGGAGAGCTCAGTCCTTTGCTTTGTTATTCACTTACATTCATTCCCTCACTTGGCCGACAGTTGACTGGGGTTTAGTGCGTCTGGAAGAAGGTGGCAGTGGAGCCTGGAAAGGGGGCTTGGCATTAAGCTTAGAAGGGGCAGAAAGCCAGGATGAAGATCGTGGGTTTATTATTTTGTTTTCCAGACAATAGGGAGCTCAGAGTTGGGGACAAGAAATGCTTCTAGGCCCTCTGGCACTATATTTACAGTACAAATAAATCACTGCTGGGGAGACAGGATAACTGTGGAGAGCATGGGTTCTGAAGCTCGTTCTGGGTTTGAATCTCAGTTCTGCCACCCATTGGCCAGATGATTTACAAAAGTTATTTTGTAAATCTGTACCTCGGTTTCCTCACCAACAAAATATACATAAAACACACATAAAATAGTACCTCATAGAGTTGTTATGAGGCTTAAATGAGTTAATCTGTTTAAAGCACATGGAAGGGTAGCTGGCACATCACCAGAGCTATGTCGGTGTCACTATTACTATTTTTTACCTCTCTGGGCCTCAGTTTCCTCATCTGTAACAAGAAGCAACTAGGCTGTGTAATTTCACATCCTTCTGTGCTCAGGCGTTTGACCAGCAGATCTAAGGCTGTGCTTTCAGCTTAACGTGGCAGTGGTTTATAGGGCAGCCTGGAGGAGGTATGAGAGCTGGGCGACAGGAGGACGGCTGTGGCTATCTATCCCTGTTTCCACCACACTCTCCACTTTCCTCCGTGCCCCACCCCCAGGCTGCACATCCACGCAGAAGGATCCAGGTAGTGTGGGGGAAGCACACGGGACAGACATCATCCTCTTTTAGCGCCAGCATCTACCTTCAAAATAAACTTCTTTACTGAAAAAATGGAATTGGGTGCGGGGTAGAAGGAAATTAGAGCAAGGTCAGAAAAAATAGGAATATGTGGTTTGTTTCTTTGGGGATTTTTTTCTGAAATAGTGCTGCGGCCAGGATACAGACTGAGTAGAACCAAGATAAGGAGACACACACACCCAGGGCTCAGCTCTGAGCCCGAGAAAGAATGTCTCAGACCTTCCTTTGTGGAAAGTGACTTGAAACACATTTATTTTGCCAGGTTGTTGTTCTTTCTCACCTCTCTTTATCCCTTCTCCTGTCTTCTCTGTCCTTGAATCCCAGCAGATAAAAGCACAAATCTGCTGAGAGCATGCATGTCACAAGTGGTCAGGTGAATTACAGCCATAACACCATACAGATAAGAAGTAAGGCTGGCGCCTGGGCTGGCCTGGGAGGGGGCGGGAGGACACTTGCCATTATCAAATTGTGCAATTTAGCAAATGGCCGGTGGCAGGCTGGAATGATATCGCAAGTTAATCTGTTTTCCATGCACTCAAGGCCTTTGCCAAAGGTTCACTCTGAAAATGCAGAGCTGGAGCCCACCCAGGGAACAGGCTGTCTTAGATTGCATTTCCCAGCCCGCTGCAGAGGATGCCAATAAAACTAACCAGAGACATGAACAGGCATAGGGAAAAACACAAGGCAATTTTTTTTTCTTATCATGAAATAAAGATACTGCTAATTGGCAAGAAGTCCTGAGGTGTTTGTATTGTAATTAGTAATAAGAAAATACCATTCAAAGCTAGCATTTATTGAGAACTTTCTTTGTGTTGGGTATTTTTTAAAGTGCATTACTTTTTTTCCTCTTGGTACCCAGACAGGTGAGCCTGGTGGGGGCAAAAGGATCAGTCAATTTGGGGGTTGGGCAGGAGAACAGGGCTGGGAATACTAAAGAGATATCTTACAGCAGGCAACCCAGGGAAGGTTCCTAGGGGTTCCATTATCTAGTAGGTTTGAGAAGCTAGAAACTGAGGCTCTAGCAGGCAAGTGCCTTCTCATCTTAGACACCAAACAAAGAAGTGGTTCTGTGGTTATTTCCACCCTGGCCTGAGTTCAAGTCACTCTGACCCCTGGTGAGGCATTTTATCCCCACAGCATCCATGGAAAGTGGTCGTTGTCATTATCCTCACCATATAGGTGAGGCAACAGACCCACAGGGAAATTGCATAACTCACCCAGGTTCACACAGCTTGTAAGTGGCAAAGCCAGGCTATGAACTTGGGCAGTCTGGCTCCAGAGTCTGAGCGCTAACCCCTCTGCAAGCCTGCCTGTGCTGCAGGAGAGAGACAGTGTGAGGACACCAGGGACCAAGTCCTGTCAGCTGAACATCAGCTTGTTTTTCCAGATCCTTTACACAAAATACAATGTGTTTGTGCACACAGGATTGTTAATTCAATTAGACATCTCCTGGATTCCTGCTCAGCGCTGGCCACTGGGCTGGAGCCTGTGGGATGGATGAATCATATGCAAATCATGACCTTGAAGACCCAGTTAGTACAAAAAGGTTCCAGAAATTATTATGACATAAGAGGTAAAATGGCAGATGCTGAAAGAGAATTATAGATAAAGTGCTGCAAATTTATAAAGGACAAGACTATCTGTACCCATAGTATCAGGGAAGACTTCTCAGAAGAGGTGGCCTTTGCACTGGGACTTGAAATAGTAGTAAAACTTAGAAATGGAGGAAGGACCTTTCAAGCAGGGGAGGGTGAACAAGAATGGACGGATAGGAAGGAGAGGTTTTGTTCAGGGTAGAGTAAATGGTCCAATTTGGCCACCTGGGAGTATGAGACAGTGATAACCTGGAAGACCAGGAATTCTGTCACTGGTGGGCAGATAGAGGAGGAAGGGTGTCTGTCAGAATCAGAATGGACTCAGAAGGCAGCTTAGCCAAACCCCTCCATTGACAAATGATAAACTTGAGATACAGAGTAACAATTAGCGACAGAAATAAGCCTCAAACCTAGGGCTTGCCCCAAATTTTCTTTGCACTTTTCAACAGGCGCAAGCGTGTAGTTAGCGAGAGTTTCATAGGTAAAGCCAGAAAAGCTTTACTTTTTTATTACACTATTCTCTGTGAGGGTCTCCGACCACATAGTCTGTATTTGGGGATAAGTATTGGAGTCAATATTAAGCAAACACTACCCCTGTCTGCAGGCAAGGATACACACCCCCTTTATACTGGAAGAAACTGAGGACTGGGAAAATTAAGGTTTGCTGCAGACACTTTGAAGAAGCTAGGCCTCCAATCCCCAGTACCCTAAATTCTGGAACTGCTGGCCTAATTCGATTTCTTTAATAACCAGCCATCATTGCTGCATAATTTACGAGGCCTGGTATGACATGGTTCCTGCTTGCTTCAGCTAACTCGGCTTCCCCCTCCCACTGCCCTTTTTAAATAAATCTAAACCTTCGTTTTCCTGTCCACTCATTTTATTCCTGTTTATCTTTTGACTGCCCAATTAACATGCCAATTTAATACACATAACCTGAACATCCAGGAACTTTTAAATTCATGAAAAACCTGCAGGAATAACTTTAGCTGTAACCAAAGGTTTCCCTTGGCTTTCATTATTTGCTTCTGGAAAAACTCTATAAATGACTTAAACAGACTTCAGATCTCCACCTCTAGAACTAAGAAATTAAGCAATTATTCATAACACCAAAGGTTATTAACTTAAAAGAAATAAGAAATCAGTATCACCATTCTGGATCTTGGCATTCTTAACTGGAGAAGCCGCTCGCTGAAGTATTGTGGCTTTCAAGTGCAACAGCGCCTCTGTGTGGTGACTGTATGCATTTCACCCCAGGAGCGATTGAAAACTCAAGAAGGGAAGGAACACTGGCCTCCAGGAAGCAACAGGCTGTTTCTGACAAAAAGATGAATGCAGTTAAATTTTATTGTACTGATATTCTATCTTCAGACTTGGAGAGAATCTCTTTTTCCCTGTGAAACCAGGAAAAGGGCGGCAAACAGCACAGACTGGTTGGAATAATCTCCATGGTTCAAAAGTGTGGGATTGAGCGAAGTTATGAGATCAGAGAAAGGGATGAGCTGGTCCAGTGATGTGAAAATCGTACAGAAATGAAGAATGGGAGGATAGACTGGGAGACAGGAAGTAGAGTGAAGATGATAGAGTAAGATTTACCTGGTAATAAAATTATGGGAAATGTCAAGTTTGTATTTAAAACTAAATAAAAAGCTGCATAGAAATGTCTTCCACCCAGAACAGAGAAAGTGTCACCAAAATTAACAATTCCCAGCTGTAATGTGACGCCTTTGGCGGCTCCTTCCCTACCTGAAGCTGACCCCCCACAGTCCCTTGAGAAAATATTTCATTTCTCTTGACCGTGGGCTGAATGTATGGATGCTGCCCCCTCCAGATGCCTCTGAAATCACCATGCCCTGACCTCTCAGGGGCCGAGATAGAGAAAGACAAGCACCAGACTTGAAACCTCAAGTCTGGGTTCTGATCCCTGCATCAGTGGGGTAGCGCTGTTCTTAAACTGTTCTTAAACCATTCTCTGTGGACAGCACGCCCTGAATGCCCCCCTTGGAGGCCAGTGCCCGACAACCTGTCACGTACCACGTGGAAGCTCGGACTCCACTTTCCTCACCTGAAAAGTGGGAATAATGTTCCATGGTGACCTCCCAGAGTTGTTTCAAGGGTTAAATAGGATATGAGGATGGAATTCTTATTTCATTGTAACTGTAATATGCAGCTTTTTATCTGATATATAATATACTGTATGTATATAATATAAAGGATATATAATATCTCTGTTAGATATTATAATAAAGCATGAGATAACTTAATAATTTTTTTGTTAGTGTCTACATTGCTGGGGAAACCAAATCTAGAAAAATGAGAGGTCTGAAATTGTGCTAACATGGAACTAGAGTCGAGTGAGTGAAAGAAGTCTCTCTCTTTTTTTTTTTTTACAACTTCCATTCAGTTCAATGAGCCAGTCCAGGAGACCGGGAGTGCCCTGTGTACTCAGGGGAATGGATGCCCCAATGAAGGTGGGGTGGGGCCGCACTTCAGAGAACAAGTATATTGATGTCACACATGAAGGAATTTGCCATTCAATAGGCGTGGGAGGTCAAATGAAGAGGACCAAGAGAAGACAGACATGTGAAGACCGAGGCAGATATAAGCCAAGGAATGCCAAGGATTGTCAGGAACCATCGGAAGTGAGGAGGTGGCATGGAACAAATCCTCCCTCATGGACCCTGAAAAGAACCAACTCTGCCAAAACTTTGATTTTGAACTTCTAGCCTCCAGAAGGTGGCCCTTCAGCAATGTTTTGAATGAGGAACACAACTTTAGAAAGACTTTCAGGAACCATTAGTGTCAAGGCTGGCTATAGAAAAGATTGTGAAATAGGCAGAAATTTGTTCCATTTATAGGACCTTTTCTTTTCCACCCATGTAATATTTACTCATCTCTCGGGCACATGCTGGATGGTCTCAGGCTGGCTTTCTCCTCTCAAAGGCCAATGGCTGGTCCCTCACTCTAAGATATAAAGTGAGGTAGAAATATAAGTGAGGTAGAAATTCTAAGAAATAAAGTGAGGTTAGCAATTTATTCATTTTAAAATCACTTAGCACCTACAAGCCATAAGTCAGGTCCCTGCCCCTCCCCCAGGGATTCTCATCCTCATTTCCATCCATTCACTCATTCAGTGCTAACCTGGAGTTATCATGAGCCAAACCAGGCCCTGTCCCTCTCCTTATGTGGCCTCCAGTCTCCTGGAGACATTTATCCAAGCCTTGAAGCCATACAGGTGGGCATTTCAGGCATGAGTTGGTTCCAGCAAATGGATGTAGGAAGTCTCCTTGGGTTGCCAGCTGCATGGGGGTTTTCCTGGGAAGGCCTGGCTCTCTGTCTACACAAACCCATGTCTCTTTTCCCAGGGTCACAGGGACAGGCTGAGTACCCTGTCCCATCAGGTTCTCTAGAATGTCCCAAGTGTCGTAGGTTTGAGTTCTTTGTGCTTCTTGTAGGACACTAACTTTAGGATGAGTTTTCTGGGGATTTATTATGTTTCACTTCAAAAGAAAAATGTGGGCTGGAAAGAAGTAAAGTGTAACAAATAAATAGAGGCTTGTTCAGTTTGGAGCCTGCAAACCTCAGGATATTTCATCTTTTATTGCATAAATGAGGCCAAAGGCAGTAACCTGGAGATGCTATTTCCTCACTTACAGGCTTTTCTCAATGAAAACCCTCAAAGGAAGGGTAATTCTTCCCTTGCCAATTTGTTCCATTTGATTCGGAGAGATTCTAGAAAGAGTCCTAGGGGATAGATAATATTTGCATTTAACTTACTAATGAAATGAAAAGGTGGATCACTGATGATTGTTCTCTTGGGGCTTATATGGGATAAATTCCATTTATATTTTCTTTAGTGTCATTTCAGGTCTTCTCATTTGTGGGCACTCATTTCTACTTCCTTAGCATTGTCATGCTCATGTAAATTTTATCCATTCTATAATGCCCTGAGGTCCAGGAATTTGAGTTCTGGGTAGCATCCTACAGTCTCTGCTCAAGACCATAGCTGTCTGTGCAGCTGGTCTTTCAATACAGTGAAATATGTTTGGGGTTTATTCTTAGTGCAATTTATGAACCCTGCAGTGATAGGTGTTTTTATTTTGAGTTCAGCTCTATGTTTCAGATGCTACACCAGTGCTTAGAACAGTGCCTGGCATGTAGGCAGCATTCAGTAAGTATTTACTGAATGAATGGATAAATAAATCCATTAAAATGTCTTGACAATATTGTAATCATGACACCAATGGTAAAAGAAAGAGTTGATGGGTTTGAACATAAAATATTTTAAAACTCTACCTCTAAAGACATTGTAAATAACAAACAGGAGTGAGGAAACTGTATGGCACAAATCTCAAAAGTATTATATCCTTAATACTTATAAGTTCCTATCAACCAATGTAAAAAGATGGGTGCCTCAATAGAAGAAATATAAATGATGAATAAATATATTAGAATCATTTAAATCTCACTTATAAAAAGTTATTTTCTTTAGTGGGCTATCATTTCCTCCCAATCAGACTGCCAATGGTAAACAAGAACGCAAATATCCAGTGCTGATTGGAGTCTAGGGGAGGAAGCCAGAGTGTGCTCCTCCAGAGGAAGGAGGACTGGGTTCAGCACGTTCTCAAAGCCAGTTGTGCAATAGGTTCTGAAGCCTTGAAAATTACCCAGAAATTTGACTGGTGGAGATTTATCTTAAGGAAATCATAGGAGGCAACAAAATAACTATGTATTTCCTATTGCAGCTACAACAAATTGCCACTAACTTAACTTAAATTAAATACATTTGAAATACAAATGTATTAACTTATAGTTCTGGAGGTGGGAAGTCTGAAATGGATGTTAGATAAAATCAAGGCAGAACTCCATTCCTTCTGGAGCCCCTAGAGGAGATTCAGTTTCCTTTTCTTTTCCAGCCTCTAGGTGTTGCCTGCATTCCTTGGCTCATGGTCCTTGCCTCTATTTTCAAAGCCAGCAGCTAGCTAGCTCTCCTTTTCCCAATCTCTTGCTCTTCCCTTCCCTTTCCTTCCCTCCCCTTTGCTTCCCTCTTTTCTCTCTTCCTCTCTCATTCTCTCCTCTCCCTCCCCTCCTTTCTCTCTCTCTCTCTCTCTCTCTCTCTCTCTCTCTCTCTCTCTCTCTCTCTCTCTCTCTCTCACACACACACACACACACACACACACCCCTCTGCTTCCATCATCACATCTTCTCTAACACTCACCTCTTTCCTATAATCCAGGATGTCTCCATCTTGAGGCCCTTAATTACATCTGTGAAGTCCTTTTGTCATGTAAGATAGATTTTCACAGTTCCAGGGATTAGGACATAGACATCTTTGGCAGTGGAGGAGGGGGATGGCATTGTTCTGTGTATCACAATGTGTAAATAGAGAATGGGACTTGGGAAACTGTGCTTAAAGGGAGGTGTCTCCACTGGGAAAGCCACTCTTTAGCATTTCTGCTTCTCCTTTCTCTGCCTGAAACTCAGATGTGATGCCCAATGCTTCAGCAGACGTTTCGAACTACAAAGTGACCTTGGGGATGGAAGCCAAGCACTAAGAGGGTGGAAGAGAAACACTGATGTGTGGATTCCTGAGGTCCCCAAAGAGGCACCTCCAGACTTCTTTTACAGAAAATTTTTTTGTTTTTGTTTGGCTGTAATGTACAGCCAAACCTAATCCCAGTTCCTCAAACTATACACAACTCCTTTTTTTTTAATACTACTGCTGTTTTCTTTTTTCTTTTTTTAATTAATTTTTATTATTATAACATTGGGTAACAAAATCCAGTAAGTTTCAGGTGTACAATTTAACAGTAAGGCATACATACATATATATATATATATATAGTATTGTGTGTTTACCGCCCATAGCCAGATTTCTTTCAATCATGCTAAATCAATAAACCAAACAGAAAATGGTGAAAACCATGTGATATCACTTATATGTGGGATGTAAACCTAAATGCAGCAAACGAACAGAGACTCGGACATGGACAGTAGACTAGTGGTGACCAGAGGCGAGGGGGG